>PVKE010000373.1:85000-123239 GCA_004027555.1 Craseonycteris thonglongyai
CAAATGTGTGCTTTGTAATTTATACATATTGATTTTAAGGTGGTTTTTGGCTGCCCAAATTTGGAGAATTTTATTTGGCAGTTGGCTACTGGTGACATTGAAGTTCAGATTACTAAATTATAGTATACTGTACATGTATTTAATATAAAATAACAAATGTAGACAACAATTTGCACCAGACTAGATACTTCATTTAGCTAAACCAGAAATTATCATAGGTCTGCCTGTGCTAAACTCTTATTCTTTTGGGGTGCAAATTTGGAAGGAAATAGAAATAAAAATTTTTAAATATTCTATAAAAGATGTAAAAAGTACATAGCTTCTCAAGAGCTAGCAATGCTTTGTACAGAACTAAGGGATAATTTGATGTTTAAATTGTCAAATTTAAAAGTTTTCATAAATTTAATGAGAAAAATCCAAATTCCACAATCTGAAATTATTTCTTCTTAGAAACCTTAATTTTCTATATGGTAGTATAATAAGTTTCCAATATTAATTTCCAGTAGCTATAATTAGTATAAAAATTTTAAATTAGCATTTCAACAAATGTGCCTACTCATTAGAAAACTAAATGTATTAGAACATACTGGTTCCTTCACAGAGTTATAGTCTCTTCATTTCATATATGTTAATAGTCCCTGTAGATTTGTTAGAAACTGAACTTCTCTTCATCATCCTCTGATTTAGATGGCTGGGCTTGTTTCAACTGAAAACAAGGTCCTCTTGACTTTGGTGAGGGTCTGATTCCCCCATACTTAGTAAGTTCAATAAACCCTGAAGAGCCAACAGAACCCCAAGGATAATAGCCAAAGTGGATAAAAACCAAACAAACCAAAACAAAAAAACAACCCACAGAATCCACTGTCATGTGATATTCAGATGGAAATATAAATGCCAAGAAGAAGTAAAAGTATAGTCGGGATCGGTGTTCACATAAAATTTCCACAGTGCCTGGAGCTTAGGGCAGTACCGTCAATAGTTATGTTGGTAATAACACCTAGTCACACCATTGATATACTACTGGTTCTTTCCTCACCATAATTAATTTGATAGAGATTCCCAGAGAAACCTGTTCCACATTGATTTTCCGTATTACAATTTCATTCTCCCATTATTCAGGGAAGTGTGTAGGTAGTATGTTATATCACATTATTATCCTGTATTGCATGGGAAATAGATGGGACATAGAAGGGATGGAAACATTGAAATGAACAAAGTGTTCAGGTGAAGATTATAGTTTGTTAAATTGATCTTGGAATCATGAGTCACAAGAACGTCATCATCATGCTTTCTTTGCTGAGAATGTAGAGGTGAGGTGTGATTTGAAACACCAAAAAGCATTAAAGAGTTTGGGTTGCTGTGGGAGTTGGTGTACCTTCAGTTGTCTCCCTTATAGGAAAGACTAGCTAATGGTTATCACATTGGAAAGCACACTCGAGAAAAATCCCAGAGTGGGCGCCCAAGTGGCCTATGTTTTGGTATTAATGTATTTACTTGTGGTTGGACTCCAAGAATCCATTGGTTTAGCGAAGTGTCAAAACTCCAGATGATCCGAAGAGGTTATGGAGACCTGCAGTTAACCGTTTTGGGTTGGTAGCAGTAGAATGTTTTATCTAGAACACCCTGCTCATCAATGGAGTTATTTCTCCCCAGGTAATAGGTGTTAACTTCCGCGTGTACCCGATAGCATTCATCTGTTTGTTTACTCAATTACTCCCTAAATATTTCAGAATGCCTACTGCGTGCTAGGTACTTTACTAGGGGTTTCAGAGATAGAATCAATACCCGTCCCTGCTTTCAAGTTGCTTCCGATCAAAAGGAGTGGACAGATCAGCTGACATGCAGCATCGATACTATAATCCTGGTCTATACAAAATGCTACCCAATAAGGTTTATAAAACCATGTGTCCTTTAGCCAATGTTTTAACTCAATCGTTATTATTGGAAAGTATCAGAATTTTAATTCACTATACATGCAGTGTAACATAAAAAAATGGTATGTCTTTTCAAACTACCTAATAAGTCAGTAAGCAATTTTTATTTTTATATGAATTTCCCCCTACTGGCAGTCATAAATATAGTTTATCAAGAAATTTCTGTGACCTTTCTCTAAATAAGTAAGGATATAGACATATCTTTAAATGATAGATACTTGCTTTAATTGATCCCTACTACAAAATCAGTTTAGCAACAATATTTAGTTCCAGTTGACTTTTTAGCTCATCATTTTAATTAAATTTAGCCTCCTTTCAACTTCCACACTGGTAAATGTTACTTTTCAGCAATTTCAGAGAGATTGTGTTTTTAAATGATTTTTTAAAAACCTCCCTGTTACTGGTCATTAACCTTACACACAGCAGCTATTGTACTTCTGTATAATTAAAGACTACAAACATGAAGTTTTTAAGCAGCCCAAAGTCCTTAGAAGCCAGTAAATCTTTTATCTATAGATTTAAAAACTAGACTCATGGCTTAAAGCCAAGTAATCTAGATTGGAGGGATGGTAGTTTGGTTAAAATATTACCTACTCAAACATATAAATGGTAGCATTTTCAGCATTAGCAGTCCCGGAGTAAGGTTTTGCATATCTGTTTTGAATAACTTTAGTGAAGTTAAGTGATTTGAAATTGAATGCAGTGTAGTAAGCTGGTAAGACAGCAGCATAAAGCTATTGCAGGTCAAGGAAGCCACATAAAGGGGAGTCGTCCACAATTTCAATCTCCTTCATTGCAGAAAAGCCAGCACCATTGGACTCTAAGCGTGTCTGCATCTAGTTATATGTATAGAAGTTTTGAAATCAATTTGATTTTCACTGGTATGATTCTCTAGTGTACTTAATATGCTGTGGATGGATTTCTGAGAATAGTGAGAAGCAGTTACAGTTCTCATGAATATATAGCAGATGAGACACTCTGATTTATTATTCCATTCTATTTTTAGAACATGCTTATGATTTTTTTTTAGAAAAAGAAGAAGAAAATTTCTAGAAAGTACAGACTAGTAGATCTGACTTGTAATTCTCTCACTTACTAGATGACTTTGGGTAAGCCGTTTAACTATGCTGTGCCTAAGTTTACCCACCTGTAAAATTTGATAAAACCTTTCACCTCTAAATAACTACTGACATTTATGAACAATGAATTTTCAGGTGTTTCAACCTAGGTATTCAAAATTAAGTACTGCCCATATTTTTAGATATCAGTTTCTTGTTATTTATGAAAAAATGTCCCTTCTTACTTATAATAAAAAAAATATATATATATATACTGTATATATATATATATGAAACAAGTAGGTAGAGAACAAAGAAAAGCTGTTCAAGAAAAAAATTAGATAGCATGAATTGGTGGTACAAGTTCTAAAACTTGAGAAAATTCTCAATGAACACAAGATTTATTAATCAAAGGTATTTGATATTTTGATTCAAGAAGCAATGTGTCTGTAACTTGCACTAAATTTTGGTCAGGAATTATGAAGTTTGCCTAGCTCTCAGGTTACTGCAATCTCACCAATATTAATCTTGTTTCTGTTTTTCACTAATGGAGTTAATATTTAGTTAGTTCATTCTATAACATACCCTCTCCAGTGGTTTTATTTTATTTTATTTTATTTTTCTCTTCTGTGACCTCACTAAAGTGCCATATGTCACAGGGTAAGAGTTTAATGTAGAATTGAACATTAAGAAATTAGCAGAAGTCCATGTCCCACTGATAGAGGAGAAAATTATTTAACTTTGCTTTAGGTGTAATTGATTTTTTTTTAAGACCTTAATGCAAAGTGTTCTTTAAAACCTTTTTAAACCCTATATTGTGTTAAATTTTGGTTATTGTTAAATGTTCTAGTTATAATACTATCTGTAGATTAAGTTTGACTCCATGCAAATTGTCAGATAGATTGTTAGAAAAAGAGAAAACAAAACTTCTAGAAAATTGAAATTAAAGCCAGATTATAAAACTGAGATTCATTATTATTATTATTCAGTTTATTTAGGAATTAAATATTATAAACGGACTCTTTGTTCCACAGAAGCCAGCCAGGCCCTGTGCTGAGTCTGTTGGGAGGAGAGAGGGAACCAGCCCTGAGGGCATGACAGTCTTCAGAAACTACAGGCAGGGACTGTCTGTCGCCTGGCTACCTTATGCCTTCCCTTCCAGGGTCTGCTCCCCTGAACCAGAACCCATTAAGTAGCATATAAGTCCCCACCAACGATGGAAGCATTTGAATGTTTGACTGAAATGTTTTATTCTTCACCCCAGTATCTTCTCTATAGACACAGCCATAAACCAAAATAGTTTCATTGACTAAATGACCCTTGAGTGTGCAATTAAATAGCACACTTTCTGTCTATAAAGGGAAGCATTTTCTCCAAACGTTTTCCATCAAGTGTTGTCAACAGCAGTCCTGGGCGAACATAGTGGACTTTTCAGTGATGTGCTGGCCCCGGGGCTGCTGGCTGAGGCCGTGCCTCTCAGCGCTGGTTGCAGGCTCAGGAGAGAATGTAAAAGAGAGGCAGCCAAGAGGAGGAGGAGGAGGAGACCAAGCAGGGCTGCAAAGAGAAGGAAGGAGAATGTATTTCCATAGAAGGGACAGATGAATGCCAACATTTTTACTCTTCCTCCAAATATTGTGGTACAATATTTAAACTATCTTATGTGTTGAATTCAAGTTTAGGTTTCCCTCCTGCCCTATGACCCCAACAGAATGGGTCATCTGACCTCCTACTTTGAATCTTAAAATCAAATGAGCTCTGAAAATGTCAGGTCTTTTTTTCTGTTGGAGACACCAGCAGACATACTCATATACATTAATATTTTCATGTCTGGCTTAAAAATTCAGTGCTATGATTTTGTAGGGCAGGAAAGCAGGTTTTTGAGCTGGGGAAGACTAGATTTGCATCTGTTGTAAAACACTGGAATATTGGGTACCGAGTGCAGAGTAAAGACAGTCAGCACCTAGAACTTCAGCCCAGGAAGGACTGGATCAGCAGCATCGGCAAAGGCTAGGACAGACCTCACGGAAGAGTAGGGACTTGAGTGGCGTGCTGATTTTGGATGGACAGGGAGAGGAGGGGAGTGGGCATCGTAGGCAAGAGAAACAATACAAGGTAGAGCCAGCAAATGTTCAGCTAGAGTAAAGGATTTGTATTTGGTGACAGAGAAAGACCGCTCAGTTCAGCCAGATGAAGGTCATAGAGAACCTGGAAGCTCCAGGGGAGAAATGTAGAGTGGATTCTGAAGGGCAGACTGTGGGAGCCATTGCAGGTTCTTGAGCAAAGATGTGACATCATATTTAAGAGAAAGTTATTACCCTTGTGCTTTGAAAGGTGGTGTTTATGAATCCATTGGCTGTTTTTTGGTTCTTTTTTCCTGTGGATACTCCAGTCTCCTCTTCATCTTCTGTTTACTGCTCATGTCTGCTTAAACATGACATAATCTCACACCCATCCTTCCTGTCATTCCAGTTTCTGATGGCTGCGCAAGGGCAGAAACAAGGTGGGGTGGAGCATTCACCTGGAATGTGGGACCACCTGGTGCTAGAGGACCCTGGAGAGACCAGGGAAGCAGGAAGCCTGTGGCCCCAAGCTCTTTGGTCTTTCCGGCACTCAGCAAGGTGTAGTTTCCCTGATGTGATAATCTAAAGATGCCTGGGTCTACCCACTAGGGCAAGTAGGATTCACAGGCTAGGATCCAGGTCACAAGGAACTGGCCTTGTGAACGTGCACTTGTGGAGTGCTGGTGTGGACGCATCTCTGAGCAGCAGCTTCTGGTCACTCCAATCCACAGGATGCATTTTATGCCCTAATTATTCATTACTTTCTGATTTCAAGCCGCCCAACTGTCTGACTTGAGATATATTTCAGTCCAGGCCTCCAAGAAAAACCTCCATGTTATGTATTTTCTTTCCGATGATTCTACACAGTTAAGATCTCTATGCACCCCTCCCCCCTTTGTAATTTTTTTAAAGGAGGAATATTGTGAGAAGGAAAGTACCCATTTTAACTTGGGGGTGTCTCCAAACCCATTCATTATTTTTGGCAAAGTAAAGTGCATTTAACCTGATGGAATATTTATAAAGATTGGAAGCTCATTGTCAACTAAATCTCATTTATTTAATCTAGTATTAGACTGCCTTTTTTTTTTTTTTAACCAGATGGTAAACATTAGCAGTAATAGTGAACAAACATATCCAGGCTCCCAGAGGTCATTTTTAACCACCATTAACAATCTGGTTTTTACAGATTAGTAATATACAACAGGCAACGTTCCAGATATGCAAAAGGCAGCTGAAGCGTCTGTGCTCCTTAGTTACCTAACAGCTAACCATTTTTAAAAACCCTTTATAAATGAAACATTTGAATCTAAGCTCCAAATTGGCAGGTTTTACCCAGCAGTTGTAGCAAAATATCTCTTTGAATAGACACTGATGTAAAATATTAATAAAACCTCCACAATGCTGATGAAAAGAAGACTTATTATTAATGTTGTCAGTAGATTTGCCTGTAGTTAATATAGTTTCCATTTACTAGCCATTTGTTTAATGGTTTCATACCTATGTTATGAAGTGGAAAAAAATGCATTTTAACATATTATATTTTAAATTTTAAATTTAATTGTCCAATTGAAATGTAATATAAGATAAACAGTGCAAAGTACACTAACGACTCAAAAAGAATTTGGTTTATAATGCGATAAGCACATGGCTTCTAGAGTTGCCTATTCAAAAACAAAATATCTCATTTAAATCAAGTTTTGAGTGGTCAGAAATATTGTAGAATGATGTCCTGTAAAGGGATACAGAGATATGTACATACTTGTTTCTTCTCTTATTAAGATTCAATGCTGGATGTGAGTATGAAAGGTCTACAGACTTAATGGTTGACAGAGACTAGAGCAAACATAGGCAAAACTTCACATAACATGCTCTTGGTTTTCATTTCAAAATACCACTGTTTTGGGTTTCCATACTTATGATTTGTTGTCAATCTTTATGTTACTGTTCTTTAAGACAGTAGTATTTTATAGGAATGATATTAAGGTCTCTATTTAGAATACTTAACAGATATTTCCTCATTATTTTATTACATGGAGAAGAAAGCCAAGGTATTCATGTTCAGAAGACTAGAGAGAGAAGTCAGATCCAAGATGAGAGTGGGAATGAGGTTGTGCACATATGATCGAGATAGTAGAGAAAATGCCTGACATTAAAGAATTCATGGATGCCAAAGATAAAGGGTGTCCCAAAATTCACACAAGAAGTAATTTTGATAGAAAACACAGGTTTATAATTAAAAATTATAAATTTTCATTGCTCAACAATGAAAATGTGTTGTTCTTTCATGTAGTGCTCCATTTTTAATAACCCTGAACTGTCAGCTGTCACGCTGCTGTCTTCTTTTTTCATTGGCAACACTTTACTGCACAAATGATGCAAAATTCAAATCTTGCGTGAATTTTGAGACACCCTTTATTATTGTCCTAATGGTGGGGAGCCGTGAAGCACCATAACTACACACATGTTCAGGGATATTGGCATGGATTATATTTACATATATGTATTGAAATACACACATATGCACATATGAATACCTGCACATGTGTACTTTCAACAGTCATCAGGTTGATTGCAGAATCTCCATTTATAATATCGTGTTAAGGATTTTCCTGTCTCTCCTTGATACTAGAGGCTGCTGCTTTGGGGACAAATTCTGACTCCCTCTTTGCCCGAATTTTTAGTTGGACAGTGAAATCTCCCAGTATTCCTACAAGTGCCCAGGGCCATTCCATTCCATTTCCTGTTGAGGAAGGGAGATGAATAAGTAGTGAGATGAGAATTGAAATGATGCATTCTGGCCTGTCCTATTAATATAATTTAGAATTTACAACCTCCTGGGGTTCTTTTCAATGACAACCAAAAACACATTGTTGAATACCTATTATGTTGTGTGTGAGGCACTGTGATAGGGACTGGCCATAAGGAAAGACGGAGCCCCTACCTTACAGTATCACACCACCTAGTGGGTGCAGAAGGCAAGAAGAAAACAGCGCTAGGGACACAGGAGGGAGCTAACCTGGAGGGGAAGGTGGGGGAACCCTTGAAACCCCAGAGCACTTTTGTCTGTACTGCCCTACCTCTTTAGATAGAAATAGAAAAGAAAGCTTATTACATTACGTGGATAGTTGCAGATAGCAGATTGAAATTTGAAAACAAAAAAATTCTGGCTATCGGAATGATTGGATTTTTTTGTTTGTTGATTTGTTTCCTGGATTATATAGACTCAATTTATGACTGCAGATAAATACATTTCTTTTTAGCTTGCCATCATTCTAGTTAGCACCTAAGCAAAATAGGTAAGAAAAACAATCTACTCTTGATCTACAATGTGCTTTTTATTGGTTAAATCCAAGTAAGTAGTTAAACTGGCCACGAGCATATGAATATTACAAAGTAACATAAGATAACTGCCGTGTTTTTCTGTGTATAAGGATGATACTTCTGCCTGAAATCGTTAGACCAAAAATTGTCTCTGATGCAGAAGTAGCCCATGTATTGAGTTCTTAATGTTGGGTTAGAAAAGTAGGGGTCATCTTATACACGGGGGTGTCTTATATCGGGAAAAATATGGTATTTCACATCTCTTCTTCAGGTTAACTTTAAAAACCTATCAGTGATTAGGAAGTTGCTCCGAGCTTATAAATTCTCTCCCAGGGACAATGAAAGCCTCCCCCCTTTTCTTTTTTATTGCCCCACATTCTGATGGCCCACGATGACAAGACAAGAAGCCTCGGCTTCCGCAGACTTGAGGGCCTTGCAAGGCCCTGCTTGCTGCTGAAAGGAGAGGGGCTCTCGTTGGACATCTTCCGGAAGTGTCGTTGAGCGTTCGGCCTCCTCTCCTGCCTGTCCTAGCAGTTCCCATCCGTGTGAAGGATGGATCGTGGTGGAGGACTGTGCTTTCAGGGAGCTGCCGTCACAGGCTGGGCACACTGTGCCCTCATTTTCTACAGCTGCCCGCCATGCTTCAGGGGAATTGTGAACGAGCAAATGAGGACATTTGGTTCTGAGGACTTTCAAGTTACATTAAATAATAAGCTCTTCTGTCGATAGTAAGAGAAAATGAAGAGAGAAACTTTCAGAAGATAGCCTACAGAAAACTAATATTTTTTCTTTTTTTTTCTTTTTTAAAGGTGAACACACACAAGAAACAAATTCACCTCATTCACTCAAAAAGGATGTAGAAAACATGGGGAAAGGTAAAGGGAAGTTCATTCTGGAGAACTTCTGTTAGCTTTAAGAGACTATATAGATAACAAGAGGATATTTTTGTTCTACACTATATTGTAAGCTTGACAAGCAACATATGAATAATATATGGACCATTGGGTGGATATAATTGAGATTAATGCATACATATCAATCAATACATGACACTGTAATATAATACTTTAAAATAATATATTACATTGATTTATATTCATGGATTTCTGCACAAAATCTATCCTATGTCCATGCAACACTTTTTAAACTGGTAAAATATTTTGTCTTATAATAATAAATTGCCATATATAACAGTTCTCTGGAGAGTTATTTGTAAAGATTAGTAAAATGACTCTTCTTTTTTTTCTTTATTAGAAGAACTTCAGAAGGTTTTATTTGAACAAATAGATTTACGGAGACGACTAGAACAAGAATTCCAAGTGTTAAAAGGAAATACGTCTTTCCCAGTATTCAGTAAGAAATCACTTATATTTCATTGCGTTATGATATTTTATGACATTTCTATTATTAGGCTTAAAAATATGATTCTAAGTATTAAGTGACTGTAAGGCACCATTCGGTCTTCCCTTGGTTTCTGTCTAAATATTTGGAAATTTCAGTTTGTCCTGTATGCTTTGAATCAACTCAACAGATAAGATTTCTTATAAGAGCCTTTGGTATTTCTTGTATTGGTGTATATATAGAGAGAGATGCATATATAGTGTGTATATTTAAAATATGTATGCAAATATACATTAAATATGTAGTATTTAAATATTCAGATATTTTTCAATTATATATTTTAAAAAAGAGTTGCTCAGGTATTTGTATTCTCTAAGGTAGGAAAAATGAAACAGCAATTAAGTTTTATTCTCAGGTAACACTGGCTAGAGAGCTGGTTGAGAGATGCAGAAATATGAAAGATTTTAAATTTAACAGTTTAGAGTACACATATTTATTTTGTTAATTGAAATTAGTATAATTTTTGTAGTTTTGGATCCTCCATCGATATTTAATGTTAAAATTTTATTCCAACTTTGGTGGCAGGAGATACTGTAGCATAAAAACTATTGGTTCTATTCCCAGAGTCCTGGAATTTCAGAAAGGCTTTATGGCCACTTTGGTGGCCAGATTTCTAAAATTCGCCAACTGGGGTCTGGGTCACATTTAGACAGATACATCTCAGTAGTATTTATCACACTTTGGGGAGTTTTACGTAGTCATATTTCTCTCTCCGTAGAAAGGAAAGCGGGGAAGAAAATCGTATGAAAACTTCTATTTAAATGATATAAATTTACTATTTTTACCTGGGACACTTTTTTTTTTTGATGTCAGCGTGCCCCTTGTTTATTAATCTGGGCATCACAAAAAGCATGTTGGAGATTCCTGTGCTAGAGCCACAGACAGGCATCTGGAAGGTGATTTACCAGTAATTGGGACAATTTTAACATGAGCATGGAGGTGTGCATTCACCGGGGCTTCTCCAGTGTAACCACTGACACAACTCACTTGGGTAGTGGTTTTGAATAGTATTAGGTTCCTGGTAATAACGCGTCAAACTGAGTTCTACCCGTATGCGTGGTGCAATAAACCTGAGGAGGACGCATGACAGGACAGAGCTCCCACTGCCGGGAGCAACGGGGCCTGCCAAGTCTGTGATCTCTTAGTACCCGCAAGGGAGCTCAGTAGTTTGAATTTGGAGAATACCTGCTGAGGTTTAGAATAAGATCAAAGGGAGGAGAATGGCCAATAGCTTTTGATGGTGGATTAGGAACATCATGACACTTGGAGCTTTGAGAAAAAGGGAAATATATTTAAAATATCTTTGACACCTTAAAAAGCAGATGCTTCCAAAGGATTCAGGGTTCTCTCATTTCTAAAAGTGTATCTTAAGAACAACTGCACCATTCCTGGTAGCAGTGAGCACACGTTAGATGACTAGTTCCCCCTGTGAGCTGATGTTTATCTAACAGTTGAGTTTGCAGATCCCTGCTTTTCGATCCAGCAGAGTGGGTCGAAGTCCCATTGAATCGCTCAAGTTCCCACCTACCTTCCATCAAACCAGTGTAGCCATAATTTGTCCCATGAATAAAAGCTAACTAATCATTCAAACAAATTAATTTGTCATCGTTTATACATTTTCCTTATTAACTGCTCTACTATGCTATGTACACGTGTTCCTTGTTGTTTTTTAAATTAGAATGTTCTAGTACAATTGGCCAGTTATGATTCAGACCTGTTATTCAGCCTTTTGATCTGAATTAAAAATGAATCCTCTGTGATTTCCACGTATATAAATTACTTCAATTAAACAAGCAAACACATGTTCCTCTTTTTTATCTGCCATGTACTCCATTGACCAAGGAAGTGGTGCGTGTGTGCCAGGTTTGAATAATGCGTGGTTTAGACACACCACAAAGAGGCAGTTAATTTCACACTGATGAAAGTAGCAAATGCACATTACATGCTGGCTAACTGGACATGAGAGGCCGGAGGCTGGCAGACAGATTTAGATTTACTCCGATGGAAAGGGGAAAACGGAACTTTGTGAAGCCACATCAGAAGGAAGCATCTAGAGGAATCCCAGCCAGCATTTTGCAGAAGTTTTTACTGGGAGGTGGACAGACACTCACAGTCACGACACCTAAAATCTAGTTCACTTAGAGCATGGGGGACAAGGCTAAGCTATCACATGTGACAATTAGGAATCCAGGCTCAAAAACTGACCAGGCCTGAGTTTACTTTAGAGCTCTGATACCTCCTGGTTGTAGGACCTTGGAAACTGTAAAATGGGCCAGATACTTCGAGTCTGGGAGGAGGATGAGAGAACTAAATGGGAGGATCCACATGAAGAACTGCACGCATCCCTAGCACAGGGTAAGCGCTCGGTAACGGCAGCTGCGATGGTGATGGGCAGAACGAAGCAGGTGGTGGAGAAAGAGGAGATTAGTAACATTGGGCTCTAGATAAGCATTTCCTAAAATGCGTCCAGATTTCTGAGTTTCTCATGGGCTTCTTGTTAAGATTCTGAGGATGAAGGAGGACCAGAGGAATGAATAAAGGTAGGGATAAAGATTAGAGAGAGGAAGAGGAGGAGGAGGCAGAGGAAAAAGAGAAAGAGGAAAGAAGAGGAGGAAGAAGAGGAGGAGGGGGTTGAAGGAAGAACAAGGAAGGAGGAAATGAAAGAGAAGCAGAAGGAGGAAGGAGAAGAAAGCAAGTCTCCAAATTGGGGGGCAGGGGAGAGGAGGGACAGAAATGGAAAGGAGAAGGAAGAACCAGCGTGTCTCTCCCCTTGCTGGGATGGAGACTTCTTCCAAAGCTCCTCTAATAAATGCTGTGCAAGACCCTGCTGGGGAAACACAGGAAGGGCAGAAGCTAAAACCGCAGGGCCAAGGCAGGCATTTACCATTAGAGCAGAAGCAGTGAGGCCTCTGGATTTGGTCATTGTCCCCTGCACTGAGTAACCTTGGGCAAGTCACCTAAGCCCCTTTTCAACTGTAAAACAATGCTATAGCTTCACTGAGCTCTAGAAAAACATTTCCTAAAATGGGTCCAAATTTCTGAGTTTCTCATGGGCTTCTTGTTATGATTCTGAGGAATTTGTGGCCTCACAGAAATTCGTACACTATCTTAAAACATGGGATTCCTTTGTAATTTTTTTTTAAAGCTCATCAGCTATCGTTAGTGTTAGTGTATTTTATGTGTGGCCTGAGACAGTGCTTCTTTCAATGTGGGAAGCCAAAAGAGTGGACACCCTTGTTATAGAGGGTGGACTAGGCAGTGAAACTTGGTTTGATACCGGACAGTGTGTTTAGCTGATGAATTGGGAAGGACATGAGAAGGGAGGTAGGGACAGCATTGTAAGGAAACGTGGTAAGAGATGTCATCTAGAATTGGGTAGAAATAGGTGTTTGGAAAAAATGAATGAGAAGGAGCTTCATCCTGATCAAGGTCACTTTGAGATGACAATAGGAAAGGTGGTCAAGTGTCCTGCAATGACAGTCACATTTGGTTGGACAGAAGTAAATGATTAGAAACCCTGCCCCGCAATATGCCAGCGTTCCTAACTCCGCAATGAGTGCAGCTGTAAATCCGTCAGTCATTTTCCCTACCACACTGTGTCCACCTTCCCTAGTGAATCTCTCTCTTCTTCCTCCTTCTCCTGCAATATCTTTCCTTGATTATAGCACCTGTCCCCTGGCTGTCGCTTTACGTTCATTTCATTCTCTTCCCACTAGCCATCAGCATAACTTCGGAGCCTAGCCCTGAACCCAAAACCTGCTAAAGAGTTGCTGGATGAGGCTCCACATAGAGAAGCTTCTCTCTCTGCCACATCACTGCAGCTGGTACCCTGGGTCCTCGCTTCTCTTGCCCACTCCAGCCCTTTCCGCCCAGTACCATAGTCCAGGCTTCCTAAAACTCTACTTTGGCTCCAAGTCTTCCACTCAGGAAGCTAGAGTGATTCTGGACGGCTGGTCATATTGTACCTAATTTAACTCATGACTGACTCTCAAAACCCTCCATACTTGGCCCAGCCTGCCTCTCCAGGCTTACTTCCACTTCTCCCCCAGCAAGTTCCAGTTACACAGCAGACTGCCCTTTCCCCTCACTCCCCACCTCTGCACACTGGGCTTCTCTCATCTGGAATACCTCCCCCAGGTACTCCTCATCCTTCAGGACCCAGCTCAAGTTCTGGCGCCTCCAGGAAGCCTTCCCACTTTTGCAATAGGCACTGCTGAAGTCCTACTTGTTTCTTGTTTATTTCTCGTTTCACTCCTTTTCGATTGTTTTATGTGTACTACTCTCCTCTATTCCACAGCCTTGTACGTCGGAAAGGGTGTTCTGTTGCTGGCATATTGTGGGCCCGTAACATGATTGGTATAAATTTTGGTGTCATATTCAAAGAAATTAAACCTGACAATGAGGCTGGATCACTGAAATCTGTTGTATGAAGATCAGTGAGGACTCATGAGTTGAGTCTTTGGGTTTTCAGTTCTGATGCCAACTTCATGGCACTTGAGAGAACTGAGTGGAAAGGCCAGTTGGTTATGACAGGGAAGGCCAAATGACTGGGACTCTATGAAAAATTTAAGTAGTAGATTTTGACCCTGCCACCATTTTAGATTCTTTTAAAGAATTACTCTTCCAAGTTACTGTTAAGGTTACTTCATATTAAAAACAAACTATATTCCATCTACTTGAATGTGCTTATTCCACCTTCCATCTGTGGCTGTTACTGGATTCGTTCTATTTTCAGTGGTTTCCATCCTTCCTCTCTCTTTTTGCAGCATCCTCTGGAGGAGGAGAGATGACAGAATTCTAAAGCACTGTACAGATCAAAAGTCACAATAGTTGGTTTAAAAGCAATGATAACAAGGTGAAGACTATGTAAACAAAATGTGCCCCAAAGCCTTATGCTTGATGAGTAGGACATAACAGGTGAACCAGATGTACCATCTGGGTTTTCTTATTTCTGGTCCCAGGAATGTAGGCTGGATACTTTTATTGTTGTTTAGAAAACCCTCTGGCTTTTCAAGCTGTGCCCATGAACAGAGCTTAGCGTTTGCCGCTGTGTTGGCTGGCAGACTGGGCTTCATTGTTTTTTTCTCTCTCTCCTTTTATACTATTCATTTTCCAAAAATAGTTTTCTATCTCCAATTAAAATGTGCCTTTATCAGTCTTTAAAGCATAGCAAAAATTTTAGGTTCTTTTTTTTCCATTTGCCAATTAACAGTCTTTATAACTCGAAATTTGTACACATGCTTGTTGTAGAAAATCATCAATATACAGAAATACAAGGGGAATAAAACAAGTATCACCCATAATCTTGTCACCAAGAGATAATCAGTCTCCATTTTGAAACTCCGTTTTGGCATTTCAGCCTTGTGATCTATACTAAATACTTTTTTTTTTTTTTTTTACAAAATGAAATACTATACACACTATTTTTTGCCCTCCTCATTTCACTTAAGATGAGCCTCTTTGCTTTACTACTCAGCAGTTATAAATGTACTCATAGGTTGGACATTGAAGTTCATCTATGTTCTAGATAAACATCATTGTAATTAAATCTTTGCACATATTTATAATTATTTTCTTAGGATAAAATCTTAAAAGAATTGTTGTGTGAAAGAATATGAACTTTTAAAAACTCTTGATACATAATTTCAAGTTGTTTTCCATTAAGATTGTATTAATTGTACTCCCATCCTTGGAATCCCACATATGTTTTCTTTTAATTTTTGCTAACTTAAATGGGGGGAAAATGGTCCCTCATATTTCTTTTTCTTTCATTGCTAGGGATATTGATCGCTTTTCATGTGTCTATCATACATTTATATATTTTGTGAATGCTCATTATATTCTCTCTTCATATGTCTTTTGATATATGTTCATGTTTTTATTGATTTATATGAACTCTATGTACTAAAATATTAAGTCCTTGTCATGTCACAAATATACTTTTGTTTGTGTCAACTACCTTTAAATACTAATTATGGTGTTTTGTGTTTTCAGAGTTTGTAGTCTATGGTCAAAGTTCTAAATTTGTGTCTAATCAAATCTACCGATATTTCCCCTTTTGGTTTTGGTCTTTAATGCCCTTCCCCACCCCTATCTTATAAAATATTCACCATTTTTCTAACACTTTAGTGGCTTCATTTCTTTTTTTTATTTTAACTTAATTAAATAACTATATTAAATGTACCATCATCAAACCAGGGCATGAATTACGTAGGGGCTGGTTATGACCATCCTGCTCTGACGTGCCCTTCTAGAATCCCAAGCCGGTGCCGCAGCCAGGTCGGCTTCAGGCGGCCCCTCCTTCCTAGTCCGCCTCAGTTTACCACACTGGTCTGGAGCGCCTTGGACCCCTAGAGGGGCAGAGGAAGCTATGAGAGGACAGGTCTTTTCTTCACAGGGGCAGACCTGCTTGGGATGTGCTCTGGTGTCTGGAAAACACCCTGATCTTCCGGGAAGCAGTTGGGCCAGGGTGCAGGGCCAGTGGCCTTGGAACCAGGGCACTTTGTGGAGCACTGGTTCCCTGTCCCCCTGTGCCCAGCCCAGGCTGTGACCAACCTGCACAGTATCCTGAGGCAGCAGGGTAGATGCCAGCCCCTTACAGTACCTCACCCCCATTGTTATCCATGTGAACTGAAATCAGCCACACCTCCTGGCCCAGCACAGGAAAGACAGAACTGGGTACTTGGAGCCCAACTAAACCAGCTTAGCTTCTCACCAAATCTTAAAGCACTAGAACCAGAAGGGACCTACAGAGCACGTCATTCCACACCCTTGTTTGTTCAGATAAAGATCTGGGTCCCCAGGGAGGGGCAGTTACTGTCCATGGCAGCATCCATACCTTCTGGTGGGTACTTGAGGACTCTTTTCACCCCTCATTTATTAGCTAGCCCCTGCTGTATACCAAGCACTGTGGTGGGTTTTGGAAATTTTAAGTGTCTCAAACTTACCTTACTGCCCTTCAAGAACTCACTGGTTAGCTGAGAGACTGATGTAGACAACTAATCATAGTAGATGTTATGGATGTATTAATTGAGGTATGGATAGAGTACTGGAGGAGCACAAAGAAGGCTCACTAATTCTGGCAGGAGCAGGCAGGGGAACCAGAGAGAATTTTCTGGAAGTAATGACATTTAAAAGCTGGACTTTGAGAGAAAGGGAGTTGTTTGCTGTAAGAGCAAGACCACAGCAGTGGCAAACAATAAAGCTGAAGAACAACGCATGTGTGGACTGCAGAGTGGTTCAGCGGGTGATGGGGTACAGGGGATTTCCCCCACCCTGCTGACCCCCACTCCTCCTTCCATGTCTTTGTGTAGAATACTGTTCCTCACATCTCTGCTCAGGCATTTCTCCCCCTTCACCCCCTCAAGGGCAGCCAGGCAGGCATATCTAATGGACCTGTGTCTTACCACCCAGAAGGCATTCTATATACAAGGTTCTCCACTTCCTAGGATCTCAGGTTCACCCCTCCCCACCCCCAATCACTGTGACTCTGAACACAGTGGAAGCTCTCAATACCTGTGACTTGCTCAAGTGCAAAGGTTAGCGAACGTGTTTGCACTAGGGATATGCAAGGGATTGTACTAGAAGGGTTATGAGATATTGTGACATATAAAATATAGATAGACCTTACCCTCTCAGAATTTACTGTCTCTTTGGATTAAATGATAGTCTTGAAAACATCCCTTCAAACAACCATGTTATTTACTTTTTTAAATAAATACCAAAAATGGGGTGGCAAGCACACAATGCCATAATACATAGACGATGTAATGTAGAATTGTATACCTGGAACCTATGTAATTTTTACTAACAATGTCACCCCAATAAATTTAACAACTAATAGTATATACATATATAACATATATACCAAAAATGTAGAGGACATTTCTATGGGACTGTCAGTAATTGTTTTTTCTAAATACACAAAAAGTGGATTTTGTTCTTTAATTAATTTCTTTCTCTATTTCTCTCTCCTACTAGATAATTTTCAGGATCAGATGAAAAGGGAACTTGCCTACCGAGAAGAAATGGTGCAACAGTTACAAATTGTAAGATGCATTTCTAACTTAAAAATAAATGCAACTGGTCAGGCTTGTTTTCAAACGACCCAATGTATATGAAACCGATCACGTTTTTCCCATGAAATCCTTTGGTCCACTTAACTTCTCAGCTGGTTTAGATGCTAATTACCAAGAGATTTACTTAGATGCAGGATAAACAGATGTGTCAGTACGTTTCCTCTGTATGTAACTACCTTCCATGTGTTAATAGACAGATGTGTGAATTGTCACTGTGGGCAAACCAGAAGTACCTGCCTCATCTTCCACGGTGCAAACTTCCGAACACAGCTCAGGGTTGCACTGGAAGTTCAGTGAAGGGCAATTGTCTTCCATTGTTCCCTTCCTTCCACTACCCAGACCTGAGCCAGGCTCTCAAAAACTCCACTTGACAAAAAGAAAGGAATTACAGCATGTCCAAATGAACTGTTTATCCTGATCAGGTCTAAAGCAGATACTGACTAAGATCTATAGGGAAACAGGAAAACAGGAAGATGTCTGATAAATAAATGTAGTCGATTTTTTTTATTTTGTTTGTTTTGCTACTCTGTTTTTCTGAATTCCTTGCCCTCTGTCTCCATGCAGACAGAGGTGGAATTATTCAGTAGTGCTTTTTAAGCAATCTCCCCAGATTCTTCATTTTCATGAGTACAACAGGGAAATAATTTCTGCTCAGTATTTGTGAAGTATTTTTAATCACCTGAATAAAGACTACACTGGTCCTCAGCATTGTTCACAGCATGATTATTATAATTTGGGTTGCTTGGCATCTCTGAGCTGGTTCGTGTTGTCCTTATACCAGTAAGCACGTGTCTTTGCATAGCCACCTGTCTTGTCCAGAGAGCCAAGTATCTAGCTCTCTGTCAAGACTACTGAAGAAATATGGTTATTAATGTTTCGTTTCTGCATGAGAGAAATCATGCTTGTGTGAATGGAGATGGCTGAGAGTCCATTTTAAAGTAGCCTTGTATTTCATGATGTTTTTCCGCATTCTGGGGGTTCTGTTTAAAATGCTGCTTGTCACTAACACTCACATTTTCCTTGACCTCAAGTGCTGGTTCACAACTTAATTCTGAAAACCACCTTAATCCCTCTTCTTGTTTCGGTTTAGTCTGTGTTAATTTTGTTTGCAACTAAATTCACTGGGGAGCAAGAAGGTTTTCTTAATCAATGGAAAAGTGATCCTCTCTCCTCCCCCACCCCCCGCCCCTGCAGAAGGTAAAAAAAAAGAAAAAAATGTGTCTACTATTCTTAGCTTTTGATATCTAGGTAATAAGAGCTATTAATTATTTGCTTTGAATATATTTATTGTTTTATTTTTTCTTTTGTTTTTCTATTGGTTTCATTATCTAAAGAAAGAACTTAATTATAGAATTGGAGGTAGAGGGATATAAAATTCTAAGACCTTACTGATTTTACTCAAGACATCATTTTCAGATTTTTTAAATAAAAATTGTCACACATGCAACCAAAAATTTGTGATTTTAGGGGTAGTAGTGAATCTAGCAAAATGGAAATTAATGAAAGGAAACTATTTCATTGCCCCTGTTTAAGGCCAGTTATGTAACTTTAATATCTCAATTTTCTTTGACATTTAGTTTCTTTTGTAAAAGAGGAAATGATATTGCATCCATGTAATAAGAAGGCAGTATTGATAGAAGAAAAAAAAATGGCTCATGTCTTTTGAGCTATCTGGCATATGGAAGATACAAATTGGAATTACTATACATTTTTATTCTATATCACAAAATGTTTTGTCATATGTATTTATTTATCTAGACAAGTGTTATTAATTCACCTTCCACTACTAGCTAGTAAATTACTCATATTTCTAGTTGCAAATTATATTCTTTGTGAGAAGCTAGGATTTTCCCCCCAGCCCTGTAGGTATAATTTCTGAAATCCACAAAGGCACGTCCAGGATAGCATAAAAACTGGTGAAAAAGACATGTTTTGTCCCTCTTGTTTCTTCCCCTTCTTTTCTGTTGCCTACCATAAGATAAGAGGTTTTTTTTTTTTGCTGCCTCTAGCACCCAGCATGGTGTCTGGCATCAAATAGCTATCAGTAAACATTTGTTGAGTGAATCCATCACGCATGGATGGCCCCTGTCCCAACTCTGATGTTCTCACATAGCAGTCCTCTTAAATCTTTTTAAAATTTCCCTGGTTTGGTCCTAATTTCCTCAAATGTTCTTTTACGCTAAATAACTACTACCAAAACTACTAGCAGGCTTCTCTGGGCCACATTGGAAGAAGAATTGTCTTGGGCCACACATAAAATACACTAACACTAACAATAGCTGATGAACTTTTAAAAATTGCAAAAATATCTCATAATGTTTTAAGAAAGTTTATGAATTTGTGTTAGGCTGCATTCAAAGCCATCTTGGGCTGCACATGGGCCGTGGGCCACAGTTTGGACAAACTTGTAAAGGAAGGATTACTGCTGAATTATGTGGAGCTTATATATGACTGCAGTAGCCTTGTGACTAACAGACACAGCTTTAAGCTTTGCAAACTTGAGTTCAAGATTCATCACATATAGTTCACTAAGTGGCAGTTCTTCAACCAAAGGGACCTCTTGTAAGGTCTAATCTAGTGCCCAGATAGGGATACAGTTAGGCATAAATGCGTAGTAAACATGCAATACCCATTTAAGTCATGAAACACTATGCCACTATGAGTAATTGATTAAATGGAGTCCCCTTCTCAAAGTAGTACTTTAATAGTGGAACTGTTTCAGCCCTAGTGGCAGAAGATATTTTTGTGGAAGAAATCTGTGTTCACATTATACCATCTGCTTTAGAATTGAGGCAGCAGACTCAAGTTTACTTGAAAATAAATTTATCCAGTCCCTTAGTCAGCTTATTTTATTTGCTAAATTATCTGAGGGAAAATGTCGTTAGAAAATTATATCTAAAGATTATCAAGAAGTTGCTAGGTATCACAATTACTGACTTTCTCAACAATTTTAGTTGAATGATCTAATTCATCAGTAAATATGGTTAAATATTTTGCTCCCTGAGAACCAAACAATCCACTCAGAGTTATTTTATATTTAAAGTTTACAGAGCCATATATTACAGAATAGGCATATTTTTCCTTTAGATGAAATAAAACCCACTCTATCCTGCAATAATAGGGAATGCAAATATATTAAAACCATCATATTTTGTAATGATTCCCACAGACCCACAATGCATTTATACTATGCTGTTACACAGTGTTCTTATTCAAAAGATTATATCGAAAGCATCTTGGGTATCATTGAGGTAGAAAGAAAACTTATGAATTTCTTTGGCTCCTGCATTCTTAGATTCTCCACTGACTATAATTTCTGCACCATTGCTTCCTTTCCCAGTTTGTTAAATGCAAAGTTGTGATGACTATAGAGACAAATGATTAACTCTCTTGATGCATTTATAAATGAATGTACATTTATCTCAATGTCAAATTTAAAGAATATGCAGTTTATTTAACATTTATACATGATCACACGCTAACTTTTTTTTGAAAAATAGCTTAAAATTAGAGTTTTATAGTTCTTAACACAGTTTGTGTTAAAGTTCCCCACCCTTGCCCTGGGTTTTCAAATGCTTAAAATGTTTTCATTGCTAAACCAGATTTGCTTATACAAGCAAAGAAATATAGTCCTCTCACTCTGAACCAAATTTAAAAGTTCTAGAATATAGCAAGTTCATGAAGATGCTATTTTTCAGCCTAATAAAGAGCCACAGAAATCTCATTCACAAGTGAATTCTGATTCTAGGAAAAATGTGTACTACTCTAAACACAAAATCCATTACCCCTTAGGATTAAGAAGAAGGTGAAAAAACGAATACAATGTTATATGTCAATTATCTTTCAATTTTTTATTTAAAAAAAGAAGGCAAAGATATTTTATTCTGTATAACCTTTTGATTAAAATTTTTCCAAGGACTAGAATATAATATAATTTATAGCATGAGCTGAGACTATTATGAGGCCTTAATAACTTTTTTGTCATTTCTTATTTTAAGCAAATTTTTTAACCAAGTGCATCTCTGTACAAGCTACTATGATAGGTATAAGATATAGACCTTACCCTTTCAGAGTTGAAGACATGCTGTTTTTCAGTTATAGTCCTGGAAGGACATGCTGCAACAGAGAGCCCATGATAAGTGACAGACCCAGATTCACATCTTTGGAACTTGCTAGGTGACTTCCAAGAAGTGCCGAGATGGAGCTAATGTGCTAGTCCTGAAGTGCCCTCTGCTGTTATTTCAGAATGCTGCAGTCACAAGCAACCGGGGTTGGGGGAGAGGGTCTCAAAGTTCTCCATTAAAAGCCTCAAGTAAAATAATGTTCAATCAATAGATTTAGTACTAATGTTCTGTTGACTGTGGACTTGCAAAACAGCAGTTGACAGCCTCCTGATGGCAGGAGCACAGTGCTTCCTTGCAATGAAAGGAGTGGGCCCTCTGGTAAAGGGCCCAGCGCTTCAGTGACACTCTGCTTGGAGATTCTCCATTGTTAATTAGGATGGGAACTGACCCAGATTTCTATTGTCTTGACCCAGAGAACTTTTAAAATATGTTTTCTATATATATTTTTTTTCTTTCTTTTTTTTTTTTTTAGATAGATTAGTTACTTTTTTGCACTCAATCTTTAGAAAACGATCCCTGGGCCATAGACAATTTTGGTTTTGTGGCTAATGTGCAATCAAAGGAGGGCTCTTCCAAAACAGTTTTCATGGACTCTGCCTTAAGATTCTCCAGCAATCAAAAGACTTTGGCTAAAGTGGGTCCTTTTCCAATTATTAATCTATTGCCATGCATCATGACAATGCAGTCATTTGTTCCTTAGTTATATAACCTCTTTTCTTTCTTTTTTTTTTTAATTGTTATATTTATTGAGGTGATATTGGTCAGTAAAAACTACATAGGTTCCAGATGTACAATTCTACATTACACTGACTATGTGTTGCATTATGTGCTCACCACCCAGACTCAGTTCTCCTTCCATCATCATAGGTTTGCCTCCTCATCCCTCCTCTCCCACTCCCCTTCCTTCTTGGTATTATATCCTCTTTTCATCTTTCTCCTTTCAAGATATTGTCCTACTTGAACGTCTAAGCTCAGGCCAGCTCTCTCTTGGCACAAACTAAAAAGTTATCCTTTTTTTTGGTAAGACCACAATACTTTTGATAGACTAGAGCCAACTAGGTAATTTTGAAGTTATATGATAACTTTAACCTTTTTTTTTTTCCATGCCAGTCTTGGTGATTTCATGAAAACTTCATGATTTTAAAATGAAAAGAAAGCTTTTCTAAGTTCTATTATAGGAACTTTATGTGAATAATTAGCGTAAATGGAGCCCCTAGGATCCTGAGCTACCGCACTGGGGAGTATTTGCTGAGATCTCTGTAAATCCAATATTGCATTTTATGGGATCTAAAGTATTGTCGATTGTAAGAGGCAACATTACTTGATGAATCACAAGAAAAGAAGTTTCCAACTATTGTTCTGAGTTACCGTTAATTATAACACACCCAATTTCAGGGCTGTTAAAATGAGAGGGAACAAAATGCATCATAGTATCAATGAAAGAAGGTAGCTTTCATTAACAATTGGGCCATGTGTTAATATATTTTTTATTATTCATGATGTAGGACTTAGAATTTAAAATACATGATTTTAAACTCACAACCTTTTGCTTTTTTGTCTTTATTTTTGTTCTGCTTTTATTTTGTTTTAATGAAAGAACAACAACAATCAATATTTGAGTTGGGATAATTTTTTACACAGATTTTAATTCCAGGCTGGAGATTTTGAATCAAATGTGGTTACTTGGAAATGTCCTTTTATCTCTGAGTCCCTTTTTCTTTTCCTTCTCAGCTTTCCATCTTAATGAAATGCTGTATTGTTTCTGAAAAAAAGAAATATAAAGGAAAAAAGAAAAGGCGTTCTGACTTAGATCTGAACGTAGTACCCTTACGGCGGCGGTTCTCTTTGGGTTAGGATGAGTGTTAGTGACTTTGATGAGATGGCCCACGATGATATTAACTTACCTCAAGAAGTGCCTGCCACAGAGCAGACACTTACTAAATCTTTATGGCCTCTAATTTTGATGATGAGGGCCTTTTCTAACTGTGAGAGTGGCACAAATACATTCTATTAGGTAATTTCCTCATATCCCAGGGCTTACATCATTTCTGCTTGTTATCCTAAATAACATAATCCCTTTTGAGTCTCTGTTATATTATACATCTAAAGAGAGAGGTGATCCATGTGTTTTGGCATATTGCAGCATGCACCATAATGGAAAATCAAGATTCAGTGTGTCTCTGTTATTAGCAGGTGTAACATGGCCTAGAGTGAAAAGAAGAGGTAACTAGAGTAGGTCCTCATGTAATTTTTCTTGTCATAGTTATCTAGCTAGTCTTGGCTCATGTTCTAAAATATGAGATTAGGACACTGAACTTTTTGCAGTACTATATGAATCATTAACTTCAGTGTTGCTATCCATGCCCCTTATCAGATACGTGCCTATTGGATACATCCATGTTGTGGTTGCGTATCAAAATAGTGAAATGGTTATTTTAGTCTTGTCCTTTGTTTTCTATTAAAAAGACTGTTTAATTCAACTGACCAGTTATTACGGCAAAATACTTAGCTAATCTTAGTCACCAATGTCCTTGTATATTCGTAGTTTTTTTCCATTAATGTTTATATTTATGGACTGGTGAATCAGTAGAAATATATATATATATATGTATATATATATATACACACACACACACACACACATATACATACATACATACTTGGAATAAAGGAAATGTATATAACAATATTAAAAACATTGCCTAGTTGAATGACAATGATTTTATTTCCCTCATTACTTTTACATGACAGCCAAATTTCATGTTACATTCTAGAAGGCTGAATACTTACATCTCTAAGTAGGCTGACCAGACATACTATTTTAAACAGGACAGAAAACAGTGGTACTGTCATGTTTCAAATGGTATGTCTGGTCAGCCTACTGACACCTTGAATGTAACCCAGTGAGACTAGGCGGACCATTTAAAATGGGATGTCTGGTCAGCCTATCTTTAAGTGTAAAATAGATTTAAATCTTTAGAGTTCTAAGGTTAACCTTGTAATGATGATGATAAGGAGCATAATGATAGAGTACATTAACTGGAGTTAGTGCAGAGGCAAACCTAAATGATACAGGGGCTGTGCAGAAAGTATCCAGACGTATAACCATTCTCATTATATTGACAATGGCTGGATTTTTCCCAGACATTTGTACATGTCATTCAATTTCAACCATTTGAATTTTCTAATGAAAAGCCACATATCAAATGTAATAGGCTTCATTCAGCCCCCCAATAGTAAAAAGTTCTTTTGAAGTCTATCCAGGTAGAATTTTCAAGGGTCATATTTTCCATTCAGTGCAATTATTTCTGAGGCCTCTTAATAGTTATTGGGAGATTACTCAGAGTAATAGTTTGCTTTTAGTTCATCTTATTTGTGATTTATAATGATAGCATATTTCACCATTCTAATTAAATGAAAGATTACATTGAATTCGTTTCTAATCACATTCTTGTTTTGTGACCTTGGATATACATGATAACGTCATAAATTAGTTTTTGTACCTAAATAAAAAATAAGAATACCATATTATTCAATGCAAATTTAAAAAAAATTAAGTTAAATGTCACATCATAGCCTCAGAGATTGGCTGTAGCAGCAATCTGGTGTGATCACCTGTTCTGTCCTTCACATGCTTTTAACAGGCCTTAGGAATTGTTACATCCCAGAAGCTCCATACTGCTGAGCAGATGGAGACCGTTTCTCCTGAGGGAGGATCCATTGGCATTCGAGTTGTTAGGCATGATGAAAGGTCTCTATTACACATCTGTCTCCAAATGTAGCTTACCTGGAGAACTTTGCTTGTTTTTACCTTACAGATCCCCTATGCAGCAAGTTTGATAAGGAAAGAAAAGCTTGGTGCCCATCTCAGCAAAAGCTAAAAGGTGAGTTCACCAGAGGAAAGAGATTTTTTCTTAACTCTGAATTGCTATTACTTGGCCTTGTTCTTTATTGATGTATTTGAAACAGCCAAACAGATTGGTAAAGGTGCATCCAGTGTTTAAGCCAATATAGGGATGATCTTTGTTATATCTGGGCATGGGATTTCCTAAATAGATGGCTAAGCAGGTCTTATAAATTCCATGGAATTTTTCTAAAACTAAAGAAATTCTCTATTCAGTCTACAGAAGTGATCTTTGTTCTGTTTTGCGGTTTTCTGCACTTTCTGGTTCTACCTGACACCCGATTACTGCCCCTCTTAGGACACTGAAGTGTCAGCAGTCACACGTGTTGTACTTCATCTTCTCAGTCTGTCATTTGCTTCTAAAAAATCTTCCCAAAATCTGATGTTGAGTTACTGACAGATGGTGATATGAACAATTAGGGGCAATATAGACCTTTGAGAACTTCTGCTCTAGGAATTGTAATTCATCATCTCCCTAAACCAGGGGTGTCAAACTGGTGGCCCGCAGGCCACATGCAGCCCCCGAGGTAATTTTTTGTGACCCATGATGCTCTGAAATAAAATGAAAATAGAAAAAATTGTTATGAAGAAAATAGTGCTTAGGGGAGATGGAGGCAATACCGTACACACAATTCCCTCGTTAACCCTGTAACTACTGAAGACGAGTATACACGTGGCCCAGTGCCTTTGCTGGGGGCCTGTGGGCGTGTATAAACGCGCTGACTCAGTTCCGGCGACGTTTGTAAATGTGATGTGGCCCGCGTGAATCTTGCCTGTTGCACCAAATGGCCCGTGTTTTCATTGAGTTTGACACCCCTGCCCTAAACCAATAACAGTTTCTCTAGAGTGAAAACCATGTTCAAGGTCACATCTGTGGCAACAATTTAAAAAACAAATATTCTGAACTTCTAAGGAAAATAAGACTGAAAACTTATTGATTATATTCAGAACATAGCTAAACATTTCAAAAGAAACTTTGTAATTATTTGGAAGAAGACATGTATAATTATTAGAATGGAAGGAATGTAAAACCTAGGACTTTGTTATTTCTGTAACAATACATTAGGATGAACTAACAGTTGGAATTGTTAAATCAGGGAAAAGTTCAGATGTCCGAGGTGCATCTGGAAGTGTTTGTGGCCAACTATGATTGTGATCTTCAATTTGATCCATTTATATTCATACAATTCTTACCCCTTCTTCCCCGTTGAACATACGAGGACTATCTGGAAAGTATCCAGCCACATACTATGAAAAATAGAGGCATTTAAAGATTTATTTTTATTGTTTTTGACAGAGAGAGAGTGAGAGATACAGAGACAGAGACAGAGAGAAGGGGGAGGCCCAGTTGCACATCATTGGTTTTTCCACATAGTTTCATTCCACAGGTGGGCAGGGCTGCACAGGGCAGGAACTGGGCTGGGGTCTCGCCCCGGTGAGAACTGAACTGGGGGCACTCCCCAGTTCAGCATATGGTTACGCATGGGCTGGCGCTGGGATTCGATCCTCGGTCCCCGGCGCTGCAAAGTGAGCGCTTAACCCACTGAGCCATCCCGGCTTCCCCAAAATAGAGGCATTTATGGCTGGATTTTTTCTGGACATCCCTCATATTTTCAACTCAATGGAATTTACTGGCAAAAAGAATTTCATACAATGTGGGCTCTTACTTTTCTTTGCTTCATGCCCTTCTTATACATATCAAAAGTCTCCTCTACATGTGCAAATGACAATCCTACTTCTTGCCATAATCTTTATTAGTAACAATCTTTAGTATTTGTCTTAAATCATGATAATTTTATCACATTTCATCAGGAGCTCAAAATTCCAAAACAAATTCTCATTCATATGCTCTCTCTTCATTTTATACACAGGGAACTGAGGTATAGAAAAGAGAGATGTGATATTTGATGTCTGTGTTGCAAAGCCAGAATTTAGGGCTCCCGACTTTAGATCACATGCCTACTGGTTTCTAATGCATATACTTCCAGTCTTCTGGGAGCAGATATTTTGGCAACAGAGATGATCAACTAATAAATTATTTTGTTTCCATCTCCATAAGCTCATACACAAATGGGCCTGTGAATTTGGCTCCATTCTGTAGATTCAAGTATTTTTCCTTAAGTCTGAAGTTGATGTTGGGCAGTTTCTCATTATAGTATAGCGTTTGCACCAGCAGTGGGAAATGAATTCAGACTCCAGTAAATCTTAAGGTAATCAAGGCAAGACTCATCCAAATTAATGCTAATTAACCCAAGGTGCCAAACTTTTTTTTTTTTTTCAAATGAAAGGGAATATATTAGGATGTTTTTGCTAATAACCTTTTATTGGAGTATAACAAATTCAGCAGTCTAGAAATGATAAAGTCATGTAAGTCATGCAAATCATGAAGTCTACAAATGAAACTCAGTGGATTTTTACCAGATGAACTTAGGTTTCCAGCACCCAGATAGCCTCCTTGAATCCCTGCCCAGTGACACCCCCACCCCAATAAAGATTAGCTTTGCATGCTTCTAAACTTCAGTAAAGGGTTGTTTATAGAATGTTCTCCTGTGGCTGGCTTCTTTTACTTTCTGTTTGTGAGATGCATCCATTAAGGTAATTTGATTTAGACTTAGGAACTTCAGTAAACTCTCTCTTCACTCCTTCCACTTTCCAAGTCGTCTTTTTTGCTTGTCAGGCATGAGCTGCTCTTAGCCTACAAAACAAAGAATCACTGCCCAGAAATCACGCCTCTGATGGTGACATAGCATACAGCAGGTGGAAAAAAAAAAGATTGATTTGTGTTTAGTAACTAATGCTTCCTCCATGCTGATTTTGTTTCCATCCTTGCAGACAACAGGGATTTCTCTAAGTAGACCCTGGTGCTTTCAGAAGATTAGTGGTTACTTAAATGCTGAGCTAAATCAGCCAAGCAGAGAATCACGACCATATTGTTAGAGTCAGTATTTGATTCTCAACATGCCAAGCCTGCAAGGAATTACCCCAAGAGAGATTACAAAATAAAAATCATTACACCAAGGGAGAGAGACAGAATCTGTCTTGCTGAGTGACCACAGGTTTCCAAATTAGGGACTGATGCATTAATGTCTTATGCAAGAGTGACCCTTAAGGTAGTGTACTATGTTCTTGCCACCCAGTGAATTCCAATATGACTATTAAGAGAAGGAAGCTTTTCAAAACCACAGGCAATCCACTTAATAAGCTGAGCAAGTACGGCCACATATCACTGCTCTACAAATGTTTTTTGCCCTACATTAGGACATAAGAAATTCCAAGTTGAGTCAAAATAAAGGTCCACTCAGACCAGATTACTAACTGTAATTCCATTAAAAGAGTCAAATTGGGAAAACTGGGATGGCTCAGCGGGTTAAGCGCTCGCTTTGAAGCCCTGGGGACCAAGGATCGAATCCCGCCCCAGCCCATGCGGACCCATATGCTGAACTGGGGTGTGCCCCCAGTTCAGTTCTTGCCAGGACCTATGCTGGAGGCTCCCGGCCCAGTTCCTGCCCTGTGCAGCCTTGTACCCACCTGTGGAGCGAAACTATATGGAAAACTATTGTCAACTATGGAGACTGCTCTGGGCCCTCCCCCATTCTCTCTGTCTCTCTGTCTGTCTCTGTTTCTCTCTGTCAAAAATCAATAAAATAAATCTTTTAAAAAAAGGGCCAAATTGTTCTTAATGGTACCAACCTCAAAATTTAGGCATATATACTGAATACTCAACTTCCCTTTGATAACTCCTTAAAGATCCATTACCCATGGATTTATCTAAACCTTTTTGTCAACCTATGCATAGTCCCCTTTGGGCAATGAATTCTATTTGTTTAGCTACCAGCTGGGTAAAGTACAGTTTATTTATCCTCAAACTACCTCCTAAAACAAGTCCTAGTAGATTAAACATTCTACTGCTCTGTGTATTTGTTTCATTGTGAGCTCATAGGTACAATGGAAATGATTTGAAAAATATTTAAAGATGTTGTATTATTCTTTCATCTGGGACCACTTTGAAAACCAGAATTATTCCTGATGGTCTTTCTTACCTTGGTTATGTCTGTGTCCTGCAGACACCCCAGTGTAGCCATTGTGGGGGGGGGGGGGGGGGGAGAAAGCCATGAAGTTAACACTAATTTAATGGTTGCATTCTTTTTCTTACAAGCACCATTTAATATTACACAAATGCCATTATGTAACTGGTTGAAACACCCACGTCTTTCACAGGGAACTCAATCATTTTGTATAAGCAAGAAGTATTTCACAGGAAATGACTCATTCATTGTCACGTGAAACTCACCCAAGCTGGAAATAATAACAACTATCATTTATTGAGCACTAACTATGCTAGATAGTAGACTAAATTCTTTGCCACATTATCTCTTTAGATCCTTACAATTCTATAAAATAGGTCCTATTATTATTCCATTTCATACACGAGAACACTGAAGCTCAGTGAGGTCACTTAGCTATAAGTGACAAAGCCAAGATTCAGTCCAGATCTGTTTAACTCTAAAGCCACTTCTCTATCTTACTAGAATCATTGGGCTGGTTTTGAAACAGTCTGGCTTCTGAATCAGATACTACCTCCCCACATTATCATAGTCTTACGCTTATCTGTAAAATGAGGGTGGCTAAGCCTGGTCAAAGTCTCTACCGGCTTTAAAATGTTGAATTTTGTATGCCAATCTTCTGCCATATTCTCTCTTCTTTCCCACAAAGAAGCTGTTTTTGTTAAAGTCTGCTCAAGACCACATATAACACTCAAGGGCAGGACCCACCTACATTTGCCTTATGTCTGCATTTTCTTCATCACTAATTGCTACTTTGCATTTTTCTGGAGAGGTTGAAAATATTATTATTTTTTCTATACTAACAGTATCTATTTCTTTGGTAAACTCTTGTTATTTTTATTTTACTTCTAGAATAATTTGCACAAAAATAACAAACAGGGAAGCCGGGATGGCTCAGTGGGTTGGGCGCTCGCTTGGCAGCCCTGGGGACTGAGGATCGAATCCCGGCCCCGGCCTGTGCGGACCCATGTGCTGAGCTGGGGAGTGCCCCCAGTTCAGTTCTCACCGGGGTGAGACCCCGGCCCAGTTCCTGCCCTGTGCAGCCCTGTGCCTGCCTGTGGAATGAAACTATGTGGAAAAACCAATGATGTGCAACTATGGAGACTGTTCTGGGCCCTCCCCCTTCTCTCTGTCTCTATATCTCGCTCTTCCTTTTGTATAGATCAAAGATAAAGCTGGAGAGTGACATATTCATTTCTCTCATCTGTAGTCAGACATAAGAGACTAAGTTTTTTCAAGTGTCTCCACGGAGAATGACAACGCGTGCTCCCAGTGTTCTAAGCACTTTCTGTCGATTATCTTATTTAATCTTCAAAACAACCTATGGAGAGAAGTTCTGCTACTTTCAACCATTCTACCACTGAGAAAACTTAAATGCAGAGAAATGCAAGAGGCAGGACTTGAGCCAGGCTGCCCAGCTCTGCGGCCCACATTTCATCTGCTTGCCTCTGATTTATAGCCTGAAGTTGTGGCCTAATTCTCATTTTCTAGTATCAGTTACTAGTATGTAGTTAACCAATCCAATGGTTTTGTTGATGTTGAATCACAAAACTTTCAGCGATACTTCTACAGTTTCCCTAATACCCCAGAACAGGAAAAATAAATGTCACTCGGCCCATCCAGCCAAAGCTAGCAGGGCAATGGATGATGAAATTCTGTCTGCCCCTTTTACCACAGGCCGTCTTTCTGTTTGCCCAACAACAAGTCAGAGCGTCTAGAACCGTCCCCCTGCCCCACCAATGGCTTTGTGGTCAAGAAGGCATAGCACACCATTACACTCTAATTTAGTAGTTCTAGTCTGGGTCAATGTCAGTGGAGATGCATAACCTAAGATAAGCAAATATATGTTAAAAGGCGATTTAATGATCACTGTTTAAAAGTGTTTATCCAAACTGTATTGAAAATGGCTTCTCTTAAGGATACACTAAATATTCCTTTAAATGTATTTAAATTATCTGATTGTATCATGCTGAGGTGGTCATTTGTACTTTTTGTCTTATCCCAGGTGCACAGAACCACTTACTCTTGTTCTCTTATAAGATACAGCCTGACACTGAGCACTTCTGACCCACATAAAGACTGTGATCGAAAGGGCTTGGGAATCAAATACAAAATCAGGTTCATGGAGAACCCAAGGACAAGTGACCTCAAAGCCACATGGACAACCATGTAAAATAGACTATAGCGGCCATTCATTAGTGGGGGGAGGGGGGAGCCAAACAGAGCAGTGAATGCTTGTCGCATCTTTTGGTGGAACCAAAGTTTGAGTCTGTGTGTTTTGAAAGGCCAACTAAGCCCAGAGCATTGGGAGTGCTCTTGGCCAACCGGGGTGGGAAATCCATGGATGGTCCTAAGCGACCTCAGCACTACACACTGGAGAGGGCAGCTCTAAAGACTGTCTTTTACTTTTGAAAAAGTGACTATTGGTGGAAAGAAAACACAAGACGTGTCCGAGGAGTGGGGATCATGTTTCAACATCGAGGATAGCATCAGCCGTACAGACCTGCTTTTCATAGCAAAATGGACAGACTTAAAACGTGGCCTCTTCCTCTCCGGTACTTTGCCTGCTGTATGAATGAAGATTGTATTCCTCTGGAAATATTTTACAGTTTAATACTGAGTGTAATTAAGAATATAATCATGTTATCAAAAATGGTATTTAACTATGTTGTAGTTTCTTTAACATTCATGTGGATAAAAAAAAAGTCTATAATAAAAACTATGAAGTAATAGTTGTGTTCATGTAGTGAACTGCACATCTGCTTAGGGTCAGCTAATAGAAACTAAGGCTTTCTAGAATTATTTTGACATAAAATGTTTGAATCAAATGAAAACAGATTTTCTTCCAAAATGATTATTAAAGTCTAGATTAGCCTTTGGGCATTGTCAGCAGCTGGCGTCCTCCCATCACATTACGATCCTCATATGGAAAAGAAATGTTCTAAATTCCTGCTAGGTCTTCCAACAGTGTTGGTAATGAAGTTCCTCTTATGCCTTCCTCCTTAATGGTAATACTGCATCAAAGTCCATAAGATCATTTTACTCCAGACATTCTGCCATTTAGATTCTCTGCTTTTCAGAAAGATAGAAGGGTGCAAATTGTGACCCCTTTGGTGCCAGGATTCCTAAGGTAGTGCTGAGTTGCACAGTCTAACTGTGGGTGACCTCCTACCCTGAGGTTGCCAAAGACCCATCCTTGACAGAGTTCAAACAAGGTTTAAAGAGCATCACCATGATATTTGATACTTTTCCATACAATCATCATTATCATGAACTATCTAAGCTCACAATTTCCCCTTGAGATAAATTTTCTTAGCCTTAGCATTAAGAAATCAAAGGAAGGATAACTCACTGAGATTGTCTTCCTAGCCCATTAAGAATGGGAAACCAGGTCAGAGAAGGGACATAAACCAAGTCCTGGAGTCTGAGGACAGGTTCCCAGTGACCACCAGCAGAAAACAATCTGAAAAGGCTGCGACCGACCACGGAGGGCAGGATGTTCTCCTTGAGGCACCGTTCCAGGAGGGGCCTGAGTCTGGGTGTGGGGCTCACATGGCCCTTCAAACATGGCCCGTATGTCTGAAACTGGCAGCTGTGCTTAGGGGGTACCCGGGCAATCAGCTGATGGAGCATTTTCTCCCATGTATGCTTTAAACGTCACGTAGGAATGGCAACCCAGGATCCTTCGCTTTGTACTTCAAGACAATGATACCAGAAGTGACGGGAAAAGATCTGGGAGGACACAAACCTGGCTTTGTGACCAGCCACCAGGGGACCGCAGAGGTCATTTTCTCCTGAACCCAGTGCAACCTCAGAGCAAGAGCAGCCGCAGGGCCAAGGCTACCTGAGGGAGAACGAACAGCTGTGCAGATGAATGGAAGGTCTTTGTCCTGTAGCTGCCTCAACTGGCAGTGGAAACAGCCTGAAATGTTCTTTTCTTTCCAATTGCAACTTCAAATGGCTCAGAGTTCATAGTGTTAAAATCATCAAATGATCTTGTAGCAATAGGGAAATAAGACCCCGATCACTTGACAAGTATGTCTGAGAGCTTGGGGTTATTAGCCGTGGCATAGCTCTGAATTGAGTCAATGGTCAAGCTCAGTGTGGAGGACCATTGGCCTCTGTTACTGAGAATGCTGAAACTACATGCCTTTCAGTTCTCCACCTAAACTCCAGGCTCCATAGGACTTCAGCTGTATATCTTTCTCTGGGCACTGGAAGACTGCGATTGTCCTTATTCTCACAGCCTTAGAGTTTCCCCCATAATTCAAGTTTTTGGTTTTTTTTATTTGATTATTTTGTTTTTTATCAGACTAAGTCTATTCTTTAAAAGCACAAGAGCAAGCTTGTCCAACTCATGACCCATGGGCCACGTGCAGCCCAGGAAGACTTTGAATGTGGCCCCATACAAATTCATAAACTTTCTTAAAACTATGAGACTTTGGGGGGATCCCCCCTTTTTTTTAGCTCAGCTATTGTTGGAGTTAGTGTACTTTATGTGTGGCCCATAACAGTTCTTCCAATGTGGCCCAGGGAAGCCAAAAGATTGGACATCCCTGCGCTACAGCTTAACAATTCAATGCAATCATGAAGTTATACACCAAAACTCAAAAGCTTCAGAGAAAAAGAGCCAAGGAAACCTAACATATGGTATAGAAACGTCATTACCCCATATGTTTTCTCATTAAGGAGAATGAAATATTTCTTCCTTATTCTTGTAATGCTTTCAATGCTTCTAAGTTGTAACATTAATTTGTCCCTAAAAGTGGATGTGATTGGGTTATCTGAGCTGCCTTGTGGAAACCGACAGAACATCCATCTAAAGCTCTGCATGGGACTAAAAATAAAGCCACTCTTCAGAAGGAAAAATAATTCTTGGCTCTACAAAATGACAGGCAAAAAAAATGGCTATTGTATCATATCAAAATTTCAAGGTCAACTCAAATATCAGCTAATGAAGAATATGGGCATGAAAGTAAAATCCTCTAATTCCAAATGAAATGATAAGATCTGAAAGGGTCATAGAAAATTAAAGCAGAAATCCCAGCCTAACCAATAAAAGCATTTCCTGTAGGGACAGACAAGACATTTCAGACTGATGTCTTTGATCCTCAGAATGCCTTGAGTAGTTGCTCATCTATTTGCCATGGGCACAGAGAATGGAACATCACATTCCAGTACCCTTAGTTTGAGTGATGAGTGTAGCCTCAGGTCTGTGGAAGAGGAGGGAGAACTATCTCCTAGCTATAAGGGATATGATCAAGCAGATAGGATCTGTTCCATTAAGTCTAAGATTTAAGATAGCCTTGGTCAGCAGTGAGGAAGGTCAGAAGAGGAAGAGCATGCTAAGGATGCAGAATCACATCATTTAATGGGGCACATTCAGCTGACTCCGGGTCTAATGAAGAGAACTCCTTTGTTTCTCACCACAGAGTTGAACACACGCTTCAAGTCTGACCACCTGACAAGTTTCCCCATAGACAACACACACCACAGTTTGTAAGTACACACTCTTCCTTTTGTGGGAAGGTACAAACTATAGATTTTATGAGGCAGGGGATGTTTGAGCTCACTGCCATCACCCTAGTGCTGAGCACAGTGTTCGCCATGTAGTAGCTACGTGAAACAATTTTAATTGAATGACTGAGTGGATCTTATTTGTTTTATCTGAGCCAATCACAAGAGAAAATCATTTCACTGTTATCACCTTAAATGCTCTCTCAAAGAACACTGACATTTTATTTCATTTTAGATGTCCATATGTGGCAGATTATTAGTTGATGTCCAATTGTATCCATTCAGAGGTAGCAATACACCTAAATAACAGACTACATTTCCTAGGATTGCTTGCAGTTAGATTTGGCTGCATGACTGTGATCTGGTCAGTGAGATGGAGATGGAAATATGTGCAACTTTCAGGAAGGTCACTTCAAAAGAGCTTGATTTCATTGGGCAGTGTTTCTCTTTTCTCTTCCCGTTCCCTGTTTCCAGATGTCTGCAATGTGCATGGAGCCATCTTGGGCCACGAGGTGACTGTAGATAGAAGCCAAATGCTAGCAAGGCACAGAAAAATAATGGAAGCTTGGGTCCCTGACCACTACCACTCCAACTGTGGACTGCCCACTTCTAAATGACTTATGTTGGAGAAAAATGAGGTTCTATCTTGTTATTTTAGATACTATTGTTATTTTAGATTTTTCTGTTAACTGATTACAAAATCTTTTTCTCTTATTTTGGGAGCTCTGATCAGCCAACAGTATAACAATTTGCATGACAAATTTCCGAAGCACAGTTGTGCTGTTTATGTCATTTTATGTTCTCATTAGCTCTTTGATTTAGTTAAGGGCTGTCAGTGGACATGAAGGCTAGTGAGTTGCAGAATCAACCTCAAATCCAGATCTTCTCACTGCCGTGCACACTATTCCTGCTCAATCTCTTGGTTTGATCATCATAGCTGAGTCAGCTATAATATCCCTGATATTCCCCATTGCAATATAGACGTGACGATGGGGAAGGGGACTGGACCTGAACTTGATCTGTTCCCCGGGGTAGGACAGGAGTTAGGTTGGAAAGGTCCACTGTCCAAGAGACCTCATAGGTTCTCACAAAGATGTGACTAGGTGTGCAACCAGGACCCCACAAGGAAATAGAGCTCAGCAGTACAGACAGGCTCAGGAGCAGGAAGCTGTCAAGTTGTCAATCATCATCATCTGTGATAACAGGACCCTGCTGCACACTTGGCATTCATAAGCAGGTTCCAGCTTTGGGAAAACACATTGAGAATAAATAGGGGAGAAGCCGGGATGGCTCAGTGGGTTGAGTGCTCACCTTGCAGCCCTGGGATCCAAGGATCAAATCCCTGGTCTGTGTGGATCCATACACTGAACTGCGGTGTGTTTTCCATGTGGGAGGCCCCCAGTTCAGTTCTTGCCAGGGTGAGCTCTCCAGGCAGGAGGCCCCCTGCCCAGTTCCCACCCTGCACGGCCCCCCACCCACCTGTGTGGAATGAAACTATGCCAAAAACTGATGACATACAACTATGGAGACTGCTCTGGACCCTCCCCCCTTCTCTCTATCTCTCTCTGTCTGTCTCTCTGTCAAAACAATAAAATAAAGCTTTAAAAAAAAAAAGAAGAGAATAAATAGGGTGTCAAGAAGCAAGCCCAGTCCTTGACTTGGGGATGCGCCAAGATGAGAGTAGTATGGCTAGGAATCTATGTGGGCATGGGTTGGCCTAGTTAGAGAGCAGCAAGGTAAGCTTGGGAGGTCAGGTGATAACCCTGGGACTGTCAGACTTGGACCAGTAATCTGCACACAGGACTGGGGAAAGAGAGCTCTAAGGCTTTCTAAATGCAGCTGGACTTCAGTCTTGATTTGGGCTTCGAAACAGTGTTGCTTGCTTTAGGAGGAGGAGTGGAAAAATACTAAGAGCGGAGAAAACCTTCCTGCAAATGGCCACTTATTGCCATGCCTGGTCTAATATACATATAATTTAGAAGTAATAAACTCGGATTATGTAAATTATCATTGTGAAAAGCAATGACTCTGTAATAAATTAAGAATTTCCCTGAAAACATTGTTAACATTTGGAGTTTTCAAATAACAAAATTCATTCTTGTCATCCAACTTTTACATCATCTCACTATTAAGGACAGTGGCTTCCTGGATGATTGTTAATGATGGCTTTCTTTATTATATTTTATACCATTTAGCAAAGTTTATTGATTTATACTTCCTTGTAATTAGTTGTAGTGATTAAAATAGATTTTATGGCCCTTTAGAGATTGACTTTTTAAAGAATCAACATTTCCCCCAAATTGTGTGCTTTTAAAACATGGTTAAATACTGTTTGAATTCAGTACTAAGCCATCATTGGTGAAACTGTGATTTTATATGTAGTTGCTTTCTCATTCCTTTACTTATATGGCACTATCATCCAATTACTTAGCAAGCGACTTTCATTGAGCGATTACAATAAGCCAAAGCATTGTGCTAAGTGTCTTAATGCATTATTTCATTTAATCTTCTCAACAACCCTATGAGGCAGAACTATTTAACTATTTAATTGAAACTTGAAGGAGTTAAGTCATTCAGCTCATAAGTGGAAAATCAGAAATTTGAACCTTCGGCTATTGTGAATTTAAAACCTCTTTTCTTACCTTCAAAACTCCACCGCTCACTGCACAGACAAGTTTCCTGCTTTTATTACTGCCACATATATTCTGCAGTCGACTCCTACTGCCTGACATAACTTGAATAGACCTCTACAAACAAAAGCTTAACCTACTATTTGTG
>PVKE010000373.1:123339-152828 GCA_004027555.1 Craseonycteris thonglongyai
TTCCTTATTTATTTTCTGTTTGGAAGATCTATTTATGGCTGTTGAGGGGGTGAGAGATGGGGGGGGGGGGGGGCAGAGCAATCTCCATAGTTGTACATCATTAATTTTGACATCGTTTCCTTCCACGCAAGAAGATGTGGGACTATGCAGGGTAGGAGCTGAACCAGGGGCCTCCTGCATGGGACGCAAGGACCTTCACCACTGAGCCATCCCAGTTGTGTCACAGTTCAGCATATGGGGTTGAATAGTCTGGGACCAGGAATCAAACCCTGGACCTTGCAACTGCGAGGCAAATGCTCAACCGCTGAGCTATCCCGGCATCCCCCCAAAATCTTTTCTAATGTCTATAGGCATACTTCCTAGTATACTTTGGTTTCCCTACCCACTCACCCTCACTTTCCTGAGTGTATAAAGTTGATTCAACAAAGATTAATACGATAATATTTGTAAAGAGAGATCTCTTCTTTAATAAGCAACATAAATAGCAATAGACATAAGAAAGTCCCTTGGGAGATACTAATTAATTCTCAGAAATCCTAAGAGGTTTCCTTCCTTTAACATTAAGTAACAAGGGGAAAAAAAGTCTTGGCAACAACAGATGGGTGTTCCATCTTCTAGAACAGAACTTTTATTCTTAACTCTCAATAAGCCAAGGCTAAGGGACCCTTGTAGCTACTCCAGGACCATAGGGAACTGGCAGAGTATTCTCATATATTCTAAGGCTTAAGCACCAATACTAGAAAAACAAATGCAGTATAAGGTTTTGTACCACAATTTCCATCTTGAAAAATTTTAATACTACCTATTGTTTACCAAATAAATCCCAAATCCTTACCTGTTGTCCAAGACACTATATAATTTGGAGTCAACCTATATTTGCCATCTCATAGCAAGACTCTTTTTCTTTGTTGGCCTCCAATGCCTACCGTCTTGCCTTTGCAGGCAGCATGTGTACACTTGGAAGGCCTTCCTTTCTTCCTCTCTTCTTGTCTAAGGTCTGCCCAGTCCTCAATAGTCAGCAGCGCAAGTCCACCCCTGACTCCAGCTCTCCAAACCCTTGCATTTTCTCCCTCCTCTAACCCCTGTCAGGGTACTTGACTTTCTGCATCAGTCACGTGGCTCTTGTTACGTGCTGCCTTGGGTTTCTTACTGCTCTCTCTGTCTTTTGGGTGCCCAGCAAGATGATAACTCCTTTAGGGCAGGAACAGAGTCCCAGTCCTACGTTGCACTGCTCTTGGCTGGATAAATGCATCTGCTCCGTAAGTGTTTTCTAAAGGCAATGACTTGGTATCTTAAATACTCTGAACTTGTGCACAAGTTTGCAAAGAACTATCAGAATTAGGAGAAGGTGGCCAGCCAAGCTAATCTTTCTGAGCCAGGCTCTGTTTGTTATCACCACTCCTCCCTACTCCCTACTCCTCCCTTTCAGGGTCACTATCCTCTGCTTATATGCACAGATACTGCTTCACTTTCAAACTGCTACCAATTATAAAGCTGTACTCCAGATCTAAAGTAGGTTAATTCCACTAGGTTGTACAGTGCCACTGGATTTATGAATAAATGAACCTACCAAGGTCCTTCTTCAACTCTGTGTTCTCCTTAAGCTGTTGCTCCTTTTTTGCCTTCCTCTCATTGACAAGTTCATTTTCTTAGTTCTTCATAGATTCATTTGCTCATTGAAATCTAGCTTCTGCCTTCACAGATGGTCACATTTAATGTGACTTTATATGGGATCACGGCTTTCTGTTCTGCACTTTATTTATTGAGTCCTGATTATATTTCTTGTTATTGAGAAGAAAAGGCATCTCTTCCTTCCCTCCCTCTCTTCCTTCCTTCCTCCCTTCCTCTCTCTCTTCTCTCTCTTTCTTTCTCTCTCTTTCTTTTCTTTTTTTTTCTTTTCCTTTTCTTTAATTTTTGATTTGCAGTTAAGGTAGATTAAGAAATGCTGCAATAACAAATAAAACCCTGAAATCTAAGTCTGTTCTTAACATTATAAAAGTTTATTTCCTGATCATATCATTATCCCCTGTGGATCAGGAGAACATTTGCTTCCATGCCATAGCTCTGGCAACCCTGAGATTTTCAGAGCTCTCTGCTGAATCCAGTCCAGCCAGTCAGCTAACGAAGGGGAAAAAAAGATCAAACAGAAAATCCACTGTTTCTTAATGGCCTTGCCCTAAAAATGAAATTCACATTCCATTGGCCAGAACTTAATTATACAGTCGCATCTACCTGTGGGGAACACTGAGAAATGTAGACATCTTGTGAACCCAGGAAGTTTTGAGCTGGATATTGCTGAACATTAATCATTGCTACCACACCACACCATTTCTATCTTCTAGTCCAGGGGTTCCCAACCCCCAGGCCACAGACTGGTACCAGTCCGCAGCCTGTTAGAAACTGGGCTGCATAATAAGAGTTGAGCGGGGAGCGAGCAAAGCTGCATCTGTATTTACAGCCGCTCCCCATTGCTCCACAATTGCCTGAGCCCCGCTTCCTGTCAGATCAGCAGCGGCATCAGATTCTCATAGGAGCACAAACCCTATTGTGAGCTGCACATTCGAGGGATCTAGGTTGTGGCTCCTTATGAGACTCTAATGCCTGATGATCTGAGGTGGAGCTGAGGCAGTGATGCTAGTGCTGGGGAACAGCTGCAAATACAGACAAACGTTACAGAGAGGTGTGACTGCACAGAGATCACAATAAATCAACTTCTTGTAGATTCATATCAAAACCCAAGCTCAGAGCTCTCACTGATTCTGCATTATGATGGGTTGTATAATTATATCATTATATATTACAGTGTAATAATAATAGAAATAAAGTGCACAATAAATGTAATGCATTTGAATCATCCTGAAATCATACTCCACTTGCTCCCTAGTCTGTGGAAAAATTGCCTTCCACAAAACTGATCTCTGGTGCCAAAAAGGTTGGGGACTGCTAGGTTGTCATTTTATCTATTACATGGAATCTATTTTTATTTCTTTTTTCCATAACAGACTCTTCATGGAGCATACTGACTTCTTCTAATTATAATCAATGTTTTTTAGGACTGTGGCAGACCTCTCTCAATGTTAGATTCTTTTCATTGACTACTTAGTTTAATTCTGTCATTTCTTAAAACTTCTTATTTTGTTTTGTTTGTTTGTTTTACCAATGTATTGCCAGAATATATCTTCAAATAACATTCTCAAGAAGAATGCATGAAACTTATCTCCATTAGAATATAAATTTTTTGCAGGCAGGGACTCTGTCATGTTTATTGTTATATTGCTATTGTGTAAAATAATGCCAGGTATTCAATACATAGGTACTCAATAAATATTTGTTGATTGACTTGCCAAATTTTAAGTCTACACATTAAAAAAAAATTTTTTAAATAACTTTTATTCAGAAAATGTTAGTTTTTACTTTGTTTTAAAAACCTTTATTTTACCCTCACCAGTAAGAATTTGATTGGCTATGGAATTTTAGGTTTAAATTTATTTTCTTTCAAAACCATGAACAAAGCTCACAATTGTCTTCTACATTTAGTGTTAATCAGTTTCCTACTTCTTTATAAATATCATTTTTCCTGCCCTGAAACTTTTGGAATCTTCTCTTTAATAAGATTTGAAATTTAAGATTTATGATTTTATACGTTTTGAAATTTCATTATGATGGGCCTAAGGAATGGAATTTTTTTGAAAACCAATTAACCTACTCAGTACCCAGTAAGTATTTTCAGCTTAAACACTCATACAGTTGTTACCTCTGAATATGTTTACTTTTTATTATTTTTTTCCTGTTCTGCTTTTCTGTCTTATAAAACTCACATTTTTCTGTTTGCTTTCTGTCTCATTTTTTTCTCTGTTTTTTTCTATGCCCTTGGATATTCCCTTAATTTTATCTTCCAATGAATGGTTTTAAAGGGCTATCATGTTTTTGTTTTTGTTTTATAGAGAGTAATTATTTTATCTTCAGTGCATATTTATTTTTATTTTACTTTTGACAGATAGAGAGAGAGACAGAGACAGAGACAGAGAGAGCTAGAGAACCGAACTGTGGGAACTCCCCAGTTCAGCATGTGGGTCCGCCTGGGCCGGAGCCGGGATTCGATCCTCGGTCCTCGGGGCCTCAAAGCGAGCGCTCAACCCGCTGAGCTGTCCCGGCTTTCCCTATCATGTTTTTAATTTTAAGAATTCATTGTTTTTATCTGACAGTTCCTTTTGTATAGAAATTTCAGGGGTGGGGGACATCTCTGTTTAAATGCCTCTCAAATCACTTTTATTATCACTAATTAAATTTTTGTTCCCCTGAATTAATCTCTGTCCTCTTCTGAGGTCAATGTACTAATGTTTTATCTTAGCCTTTCCTTTTCATGTTGCTGGTTTTCACCATGTGCCCTGCTGCCTGTTTTCATTTAATAATAATGAACTTGAGTGGATATTTATATAACTGATATAGGGAGAGATGTTTAACTGTAATAGCTCTGTTTACCTGGAAAAGTATAAAATCAGCAGCATTGCAGCTGTAGATTGAACTAGTAGAGAACCAGTAACCAAGCTAACAGACTCCCAAATGCTTTAAGAGTAGCCCTACTCTCCAGCAGCAATACACACAGTACTTTCCTCAGATAGTTTAATTTCCTAACAGGAGCGTCCTTTCAGCCTTGCCCAGGGACAAATGCAGACTGTTTGCTATATGACCCAAGCACTTTGGGAGTCAGGACTGGGAAGGCTACTGCATATAGATTATCAATCCATCTACCTGTTTTCAGCCCAGCTTCTCCTTCTAGATCTCTGGTGTACCACTCTGACATTCTTCAGCAAAGACTGTGTGTAATTCTTCAGCCATGACTCCCACCTCCACTACAACCCCTTCGTGGTCCATTGTGGGCGACAGCTTTATCCACTGAGTGTTATCTGTCCATATGCTTTCTTCCATTTGTTGTCTTCCAGAGGTTGTTGACATTTCTTAGTTTCTCTATATCTTTACTATTAGAAATGTATTGTCCTTTTTTATTCCTTTGTAATTGAATAGAGTCCCGGGAAGCATTGAAAAGAAATAAATGTACTTGATGCACCAACTTGATAAGCCAAGTTTGGGAGATTATTCTAAACTATCTTATTTTCCCTTTAGTTTAAGCACTGAGCGTTTACTGCTTTGTAACTCCTTGCATTCCAAGGATCATTTTTCTTACTAATTGATCATTTTCATCAGAGCAGGAGCATGTCTGATTGTTACTTGTGTTTAGCCTACTGTATCTCACCTAACCCCTTGCACAATGTAAGGCACATCTTAGAAGTTCAATAAATTCTCATTGAGTAAAAGACTGAAGAAATGAATGCATGAATGAAGGTATGATATGCATTTGAGTAAGTAGTTTCTCTAGTGTTTTGTTCTGTTTTAATTTACTCAGGTTTTTGTTTTTCTTTTTTTAAGGAAAACTAATCAGCTATATATTGCCATTCAGGATTAATGCCCTTTAAAAATAGATGCAGGGACTCACTTTTATTTTTTAAAGAAACTTTCCATTTCCAATAGCTCTATTTCCAGAAACACTGCATAATGCACAAGCTTTCATTTGTGTTTCATACCAGGAATAGCTTGTATGAATCCATAAACATGAATGAGCTTCTTCTTGTGGGATTTTCCTATTTTAGTCCAATGTTTACCTCAAATAGAACCCATTTGGGTGAATTCTGCTGCCATAAACCCATTTAAACTCAAAGTTTCCTTAGTAAATAGCAGGATTAAAAACAAACACACCTCAGTCATCATTGATTCATATCTCAGACATAGACAATAAGATAAATATATCTACTAAAATATATTAGGATAAAAATGTTTAAAATCAAATACTTATTTTTATCATTCTTCAAGGTGAGTCTAAATTTTTAATAAATAGCATACATAATCCTTACTTTAATGAACTATTTTTAATGAATACAGGAATAAAAATGCTGAAATTTAAAAATATGAATGGAAAGAAATCAGACAACATATTTATTGAAGAACTAGTCGAAGATCTAACTTGTGAAAAAAAATTTTCTTTACCACATACCTGATATCTTTCATTGAGTTAGTGAAAGGTTTTAGTCAGGTTAAGTAGTGACTATTTTCTTCAAGCAGCAAGCAATTTCGCTTTTTATTACAGTGATTCAGGTATTGTGCGTAGTATTTAAGTCAGTCAGGACCATGGGGATGCAATCAGCAAATCCAGAATGTGGGAAGTGCTACAGGACAAATGACCCAGTTCTCTCAACAAATAAATTGCTTTCCTTACTTGACCTTAAAAGAAGTACTTGGGCTACTCTGGGGAGTATAACCTATAGAGAGACAAAAGTGAAACCACAGAGGCCTGTTAGGAGCTATTGCACTAATCTATGTAAGAGATGATGGTAGGTTGAACAAGGGCTTTACTAGTATAGAAGGTGACAAATGGTCAGATTTGGGTATACTGTTGAAGGTAAAGTCAAAATAATGGGCTGATAGATTTTACATAGGATGTGAGAGAACGATATAGAAGCAAAGACAATCCAAGGACTTTTTTTCTTGAACCATTCATGGGGGGATGGAGTTGCCATTAACTGAAATGTGATGACGACAGGAGAAGTAGGTTTCAGAGGAAAATGAGCAGTTCCATGTGGGGCAAGGTAAGTTTGAGACATTTATCAGATACCCAAATGGTAGTCAGTGGGAAATATCAGCCAAGAGTTCATGGATGAGTTTTGGGTAGGAGATATAAATTTAGGAATCTTCAGAGTATGTGAATGTTTTCAATACCTTAGAATAAATTAGATCACCAAGGGAGTGTCTATCGGTAAAGACCTGTTGCTTGAAAAATACTGTGGATTGAAAAATCCCAAAATTTAGTAATTTAAAACAAGTTATTTATTCTCATAGATCTGTGGTTGGATGAATTTGCTCATCTAGGCTGGGCTTTACTGGGGTCATTTGGTTCTGCTCCAAGTGTCTCTCATTCTTCTCCTAGGACCTGAGGACTAGCTCAGACTTTTTTTTTCTTAATAGCAATGTCAGTGGCACAAGAAAGAAAGCCAAAGAATACATGACCTTTTGAGGTCTAGGCTCTGGGCTGGCACAGCATTACCTCCTCCTATTCTATTGGCCAAAGCAAGTCATATAACTGAACCCAAAGTCAAGGCTTAGTAAAATATTAAGGCAAAGGCATTGATACAGAGAAAGGTAAAACTTTGAGTTCAATATGCAATTTCATACGTCCAAAGACAGAGTCCATCCTGGGCATTTTAACTTTAAAAGAGCCCCATATCTAATTAGGGACCCAACAAGAACATCCCATACACCATCTTAACCATTTCTCTCCCTTGCCTAAAGGAACTTTATTGAAGGTACTCATTCTTTGATTCTTGTCAAATGATGAAAACACTGACTCTCTATTACTAGTTACAAAGAAAGTCTGTGGCAAGATGCTCCAACATGCCGAAGTGTGCTATCTAACAGTCTGAAAAGAAAAAAGCAAAACAAAATTTAATGAAGCAAGTGATAAGGAGATAGACATCAGTGTTTGAAATTGAAGAAACTTTCATCCCCAATAGTAGTGTCTGATAGACGAACTAACATGAGCGAATGAAAATGTATCATGCAGACATCAGAAGCTTGGCACCAAACAGCAAGTTCTAATTTTAAATATGCCATAGCCAGTCTTTTTTTTTTTTTTCAAGCTGCTAAGATGCAGAATATGCATTTTATCCTGTTCTTTGCTTGGAGACAGATATTTTTTTTAACCGAGAAAATTATTTTATAAATATATTAAAATTTTTCCAGGTCTTTGAATACTTTGAAAGAAAATTGGAGGAATAATGCTTTTTAAGGATATAATCTGCTATTATCAGTTTAGGATGCAAGTCTGAGTTTTTGAAAATTAATGAATTATAACATGGTGCTAGTACTTGTACTCTATCTTATATTTTAAGCTGCTTTTGTTAGATCTGGAGATTTTGGGGCTGAAGGAACCTTAGGGATCAAAATCACCTAATTTTATATTATAGATTAAGTAGCAGAGGTCCAGAGAGGTCCTGATTCTTTTGACAATAAAAGAATAAGGTCATGTGGCTTGTAAACCAGTGTGGGTTACACAAAGGGGTAACTGTGGGAAGCTTTACTCCCACCTCCACTCCATCCACCTCCATAATCTCCAGTCATCCCACTTGCCCCCTCCTCAGTAAACACACACTCTAGTAGAAACTGAGATTTACTGCTGGACCATAGCTTCCAGACAAGGCGCCCCCTGCCTCCACCCGGCCCTGTATAGAAATCCTGGAGAGCTCACAGTTCACTTACAGGAACAACCTTCCTTCTCTACAGAGTTTTGTGGACCTTAAAAAACTGGAGGTGCGGAAGCTGGGATGGCTCAGTGGGTTAAACGCTTGCTTTGCAGCCCCAGACACCAAGGATCAAACCCCAGCTCTGGCCCAGATGGATCCACATGCTGCACTGGGGTGTGCCCCCAGTTCAGTTCTTGCTGGGGCCTATGCGGGAGGCTCCCGGCCCAGTTCCTGCCCTGTGCAGCCCCGCACCCACCTGTGGAGTGAAACTATATGGAAAACTAATGCTGTCAACTATGGAGACTGCCCTGGGCCCTCCCCCTTCTCTCTGTCTCTGTCTCTGTCTCTGTCTCTGTCTCTCTCTCTCTCTGTCAAAAAAATAAATAAATAAATCTTAAAAGAAAAATCTGGAGGATTTGTTGGTATCCTGTTACCGTTTATTTTCTTTACTTATCTTTCTGTGTTTCTCCCTACCTGATTTGCACTTAGGGCCAATTTTGGAGATTGTGTTTAGTACATTTGTAGGAAATGATGCATCTTCTCTTCCCTATAGGCAGTAAGTAGTTGGCCTATTTAACTTTAATTTCTTCTTGGGAGTTTAACTATCCTTCCTCTTCTTCTTCTTTTTTTCCCCCCTAGTGTCTCAAGCAGCAACATGCACACTTGAGCTTCCAAGGCCCTTCATGGGACTGATGTGCTGCTTTTCCCTTTTCTACTTTAGGGGACCCTAAAACGTTCAGGAGGTGATTACTTTGCATACTGTACTTGCCCTCAAACAATATTTAAAATTTAACATGATCAGATGCAGCCTTTTACTGTTGTTGTCAAAGATAAACAAAGCTGTGGCCAAATCAGAGTGGTAAACACACTTAGTAATATACACTTGCAATAGGGAAGCGGGTCAAGTGTGAACTGACCTCAATTTCGACTTGTACATAAGTGAGCGGGCCTTTTCAAGCGAGAGTGGGGGAGTAGGGAGGTGAGCAGGGGCTGGGTACAGTCAGGGAAGTGAGGACTACAAAGGTGGTCAGTGTAAAACTACGGTAAATGTTAATTAGGCCATTTGTGTCTGTTAGCTGGCAATTATCAAAGTTAGGCTTCTGTCCTCCCACAGAGACTGGGAGACAGAGACCCCATCCCTCCTGATGATTCATTACATTTTAAAGTTATGGCCTTCAGGTCCTTAAGAATGCCACTCATGAATTATAGGAGATATATATGCCTCTCAAGAGAATAAAGGAAGGATTCACATTTGTAAGCCCTTTTTAAGTAAATGCTCTAAGAAAGGGAGGCCAGAGGCCTATTTTCAGGTGTGGGCTGTAACAAAGGAAATTCTTTTGTCAGCCTTAAGCTTCCTCAGGTAGGCACTTTAAAGGAGTCATCCTAGGGATGTGGCCTTGAGCTATTAGAAGATTTTATGTTCTTGTTTTTGTTCTAAGTCTTAAACCCGCTGTCTTTCGGACGAGACCAGCCACGTGGCACGCGTTCATAGGCTCCTGCCCTGGACAGCACCCGTCGGGAAAGCTAAGCAGACACGCCCAGCGGACGTACGCAGAGGGGCGGGTCTTAGCCGTACGGAGGCGGAGCTTCTTGGAAAGCGTTTGCGGGCCTCACCGGCTTCCGTAGGAGATAGTCGGCCGCCGCGGCGCCACGTCCCCGGCCGCGGCTGGAGCAGGATCGTCGGGCCGCCTCCCGGCCAGCATGGCCTTTACTTTGTACTCGCTGCTGCAGGCGGCCCTGCTCTGCGTCAATGCCATCGCCGTGCTGCACGAAGAGCGCTTCCTCAAGCACAGTGAGTGGGGCCGTGGGGGCGGGGCTGAGATGGCGGCGGCAGAGCCCTGGGGTGCAGACCGGGGCCGGCCTGGGCCGGGACAGACGAGCCCTCCGGGGTTTGGCTCTTGCGTTCTTTCCTTGCGAGGAGAAGCCGAGCCACTTTCGTCTCATCAAGTTTGAATTCATCACCGGGGAAAAGATTGTTCTGCAGACGCCCCCCTGTGTCAGGCCTTAGGGGTGGGAATGGGGGTCGGTATACAGAGATGTGCCGTCGATGCCCCTGTCTGCAGTTATTAATAGTAGCGCTTAGGTTAGTGACTTAATGCACATCTTTGTGACCACTTTTCGTGGTCGAAAAGCCTGGGTCTAAAATTTCAAATTAAATTTTAATTTTAAATTTAGAGGGAGGGGCGTGGTTCATTTGGAGCATAGGTAATTAGAATTAACTGATGAAGGGCTGTAAGGAATCCTGGGCCTTGGGGCTAAGAGAAAAGGGAAAGTGTTAAGGGATTATCAGGGCATTGAGGTATCCATGTACCAAGAATAGTTTATTCACAGATATTTGGGTGCCCCCGATGTGCCTGGAACTGTGCATTCTAGAATCCAAGTCTACCTCACCATTCAGCAATTTCCATGACATCTTGGGCAGGCCACCTCTTGCTGTATGAGGCAAAATTGAAGGATACTGCATGGTGTGCATCATTTGTCACAATACACGAACTGTATCTGTGTATCACGGAAACTCACTCACAAGCAAGACTGATTCATTTCATTTATCCCTTCAGAAGAGATTGAGCACGAATTATGTGTCAGGCCCATGACATAAGAGCAGGGGTTATACAAGCTGCATTGCCATCCTAATGGAACTTAATCTAAATACAGCTGAACAAGTAACAATAACAAGGATGCAGAATATTAAAGAGAAGTGCAGGGAGATAGTAACCTGTGAATGTTAGAAAGCTTCTTGGAGAAAGTACGTCTGACCTGAAATCTGATAAGTGAGTAAATATTAACTAGGTGCAGGTGAAGGGTTGGGAGAAGTTGGAAAGATGAGTAAGAGCTGGTGTGAAAACTGGGGTAGGTGAAAACAGGGTCTTAAGCAGGGTAGTGTGACTTGATCAGATTTGTATTATTTGTAAGATCCTTCTGGCTATAGTATAGAAAACAGATTTGAAGGGTAGAAGAGGGCATGTGAAGCACCATTCCATATTGGGCAAATATCAGTTGAGCAGGCATAATAACAATAATAATAGCTAATACTTAACACTGTGTGTCAGGGTCTGCATCAGGTGCTTTACATACAAGGTCTGACAATTAAGTTCGGGAACTCATCCTAGAAAAAGTGCTACGTACCTCATTGCTGAATATCACTATCGTCACCTTTGTAAGTACTCCCCTTGGGAAGCTATGCACTGACGACAGTGCCTAGTCCACCCTTCAAAGCAATTTTGGAACTCTTTTTCTGGAATGGCCATCAGAGCCATCATCGTATTACCCTTGATGTCCTGAATGTCATCAAAATGTCTTCATTTCCATATTTTCTTTACCTTTGGGTAAAGATAAAAGTCACTGGGGCCAGATCAGGTGTGTAGAGAGGGTGTTCCAAAACAGTTATTTGATTACTGGCTAAAAACTCCCTCACAGACAGTGTCATGTGAGCTGGTGCATTGTCGTGATGCAAGAGTCATGAGTTGTTGATAAAAAGTTCAGGTTGTTTTCGTCTAACTTTTTCATGCAGCCTTTTCAGCACTTCCAAATAGTCAACTTGATTGACTGTCCAATTGGTACAAATGCATAATGAACAATCCCTCTGATACAGAAAAGGTTAGCAATGTTGTTTTGACTCTTGATTTCAACTGACAACTTTTTTGGTCATGGAGAATGGCTGACTTCCATTGTGCACTTGGATGCTTTGTTTCAGGGTTGTATTGGTACCTCCATGTTCGATCACCAGATAACACGGCCCAAAACCTTGTCTTGCCTCTCCAAAAGGTCTTGGCAAACTTTGACTCTCCTTTTGTTAATCAGTGATCACCGGGACCATTTTTGCACACAACTTTCTCATGCCATCATTTTCAGTTAAAATGTATATTGATGTTTACTTGGTTTGCTATGCTTCTTACAGTCAGCTGATGATTTTGACCTACAATTTAGCAAATTTTGCGATGTTTTCATCAGTTCTGCTCCTTACTGGCCACCCCGACCTCTCTTCAGTGATGCTTTTTCTCCCCTCAGAGAAACATAATTCATTTGTACACTACCATTTTCTTCATGGCATTATACCCATAAACTTAGATTCACATGTCCCTGATTTCACTTCCACTCTTGCCAAGTTTACCAAAAAGTTTAATGTTTGCTCGTTGATCTAATTCAAGCTGCGACATTCTTGCAACAGCACTAAAACACAATAATGAACTCTATTCAGCAAGACACCACCACATGTAGACACGAAAACAGCTGTGAGACACTGATGTGCCATGGTTATGAAATCTTACTGAGTTTATACAGTGCTGCCAACATAAGCACACGGTGGCAAATTCACAAACTTAATTTTCAGACTTTGTATATGATTCCATTAATATGAAATTAATGGAAATTAATCACCTCCTAGAGAGGTGATTATAGAGGAACAGAAAGCAGATTAGTGCTTGCTTAGTGTCAGGGGGTCTGAGGGGATGGGAAGTGGTAGCTAACTGGTACAGGGTTTCTTTTGGGGGTGATAAGTGTTCTAAAGTTGGGTGTGATGATGGTTGCAGAATTTTGAACTTACTTTAAACCATTGAATTGTATACTTTAAATATGTGAACTGTATGTTAGGTGAATTGTATCTCAATAAAACTCTTTAAAAAACCATACATTTTTATAGAAAGCACACAGACAAGTATTTATTACATATACCCAGTGCTAATCATGAGTGATAGAAAAGAAACATGAAATAGTGCATTAGTCAGCTTGGTGTGCCAAAACAAAATATTAAGCAAAGTAAAATTTTGTTTCCTGATACTAGCTTCTTTCATGTATAAAATCAAGACATGTTCTCTGTCTTCAAGTTTAAGGGTTAACATGTCAGGAATTAATTAGGCCCTATAACCATATGAGATTTAAAGAATGTAGTCATATGTAGAGATATGACAGGTGGACCTGAAATGAGGACAAGAGAAGGGCAAATTGTAGAAATGAGGACATGTAAGTCTCTAGAAGAATATGTAAGGCAATAAAAAAAAAAAAGAACTAGCAGATAAAGGTAAAGAAATAATGATTTGTAACATCAGGAAAATGATGTAGAAGATGGTACAAAGACTCATTTAAAGGAAATGAATAGAATAGTTGGCTAAATACCTCCCCTCATATGAGGGGTGCGAACTCATATGCTGAAATGGGGTGTGCTTCCCATGCGGGAGGCCCCCAGACTGGTTCCCACCCTGCACAGCCCCCGCCCACCCGTGTCGAATGAAACCATGTAGAAAACTGATGATGTACAACTATGGATGATGTACTGCTCTGGGCCCTTCACCCTCTCTCTGTCTCTGTCAAAAACAATAAAGTAAGTCTTTTTTAAAAATCATGGATTAAAAAACTGAGATATGAAGAATAATGATCAAAGATTAAAAAAAAAAAGTTGTGCCCCAGCTGGCAGGATAGAGCAGGCTTCAAGGGGCCTAACCAAGCTGTGGCCAGGTTTAGGTTAAAATTTTCCCCAAGTAATGGAGATAGTGAATCTCAGTTACAGTGTCTTTATGCTGATAATTATGTTGGATTTTTATAAATTCTGAATTGAGCTAATTAATTATTCAATTTGACCCTTTGCTTTGGTTCTCTGTTTTTGCAGTTCTGACTTGAAAAATGTTTTGTTAGGTTAAAAAAGAAAAATGCCATGAAATAATAATTTATTAGACTGTATTTTATGAAACCAAAACGGAAATGAAATGAGTTTTTGCTGCTTATCAAGAGTAAAAATAGACTCTACAGTATTTAATTTAGAATTGTTTTTACTTTTAAGTCACATGAGTTTATATTTTATGTCTTTAACAAAGGCTCAAGATAATCTTTTAGGAAATGACTAATGAGGGAGCAAGGCAAGTGCATAATAAATTTTAACACAGCTAATCATCTTTATATTATGCAGTTGGCTGGGGAACAGACCAGGGAATTGGCGGATTCGGAGAGGAGCCAGGAATTAAATCTCAGCTAATGAACCTTATTCGATCTGTAAGAACCGTGATGAGAGGTAAGAAGAAAAATTAGTAGAGCACTCTTAAGGTTTAATTTTGTGATTTGATTTAAGTAGCAAAGCTTTCAAGTGTAAATACTATCAAATATCATCTTTATAGTGAGAATTTTTTCTTCTTTAACTTGGCTTTATTGCTTAAAAGTTACTGTTTTCTTCCTTAGTTTGCATCTTATTTTTATCTAAACCAGTTGGTGCAAATGGAATGCTCAGTGGTATAATCTGTTTGTATCTTACCTCTCAATTGAAAAGCCATGATATTCTTGCCTTTTGGAAACTCTGTTGTTTCTGTATAGTAAAGCCATTTAGTCCTCTAAGGCTTTCAAGAGAAAAATAAAGGTCCCATGTCTGCTATTGTATTAGAAAATATTTTAGAGCAAGCAACTCAAGAAAGAATTGTTCAAAGGTTTTACTTAAAACCATGTCAACTGGAGTCTTTCTCTCTCACTGTCTCTCTGCCTCTTTTTTTTTTTAGCTGCTTTAATCACAACTTTGGATAAACGAGTTTATTCTTAATTTAGTGATGAAGCTACAAAATCTTCTTTGCACTGTATTTCTAATGTCAAGTGTTGCTGGCAGCTATAAGGGCTGCTTCTGCCTGAGTCCAGTGTTTCTGTGTTCTCAGAGCGACACTATCACTATTCACAGATGTTTTCATATTGATCTGGTTGTACCAGTGTGATCCTTACCCCCAGTCATACAAGTCCCCTTTTAAATAAGTTTTGGGTTTTATGATCCAGTGCATATTTGAATGTTCCCGTTATAAGTATTTGCAACATGATTATGATGATGATATGATGATAGATTGTTAGGTATTTCCATCTTTCCTGGATATTAGTAACTGTGACTTTGTTTTTTTCTGGTATTTACTTTATAGTAACAAACATTTTTTTTTCCTTTGCAGTGCCATTGATAATAGTAAACTCAACTGTAATTGTATTACTTTTACTATTTGGTTAAAGACCAATGGGGGAAATGGAGACTCGGAAGAGATACCAGCAGAAGTTATTACTTCGATCTTTATTGGAATATACATATCCTGGCTGGCTGTTCTTGGACTTGACAAAAATATAAACCTGACAATAAAACCAGAGTTCCTATTTATCTGATTTTTTTAAATGTTGCACTTATAGTTTCATTTTTAAAAGATCAGATCATCAGAGGCAGTAACTACCAGCGTTGGAGTACATTTGATTGCTGGCTGTTCATAAAAGTTCGTGCTATGGTAAAGATTGTTAAAAGGGTATAGGACTGTCATGTCTATGTGTTCAGAGCTTTTACTCTCTCACTTCTCAGGGATGAATTTTTTTTCCAAAGTTTTGAAATTCCTTATGTGAGAGTGATTATCCTCCTAGATAAAAATAAAACCTAAAGGATTTTTAAGAAGTAATTACTACATGTAAAATAGTAGAGAGGTAATTTGGATAATTCTATTTTGAACTCTTTGGTTAAATAGTTTGTCTATATATTGTCTTGACTATGAAAAAAATCAAATTTATGGTAACTATTGAGGAACAGTACTCTGATTTCAGGGAGAATCTAAATTTGTAAGTCAGATAATAACATGATGGTTCTGTTTTTAAGTTCTTTTTGTACATTTTTTATTTTATTAATTGGCCTGAATGATGAGACCGGATTAGTATCTACATATTTTCATTAGTAGCAAAATCTATGTAGAAAAGTCTATGCCCTTTTTACAATGATGACTGAATTTTTAAATCAGCATAAATATTGGCCAGCAAGATCAATCCTAAACAATCACAATGAAACTATGCTATATAAGAAGACTTTCTTGTAAAGCATATACCTCTCCCAAAGTTATCACATTTTTCAGTTTCTCGGAATAGCACATTAAAGGGCATGATTCTCAATGCTTCATTTCAGTAGGGCATTTGTGCTGGATAATTGGTTTTTGTTTTGTCTTTATGTCTTAGACCATCCTATATTTGTTGATCCTATAATACAGTTTTATGCAGAAAGATTTAAAACAATGTAAATGGTTTTTCTGGAAATTATCAGTTGTGTTTTAAAGGGGGTGGAATGGCATCTTTGTTTATAAAAGAACATTTGTAAATAAAGTTAAATTTCCAGTTCAAGTACTTGTTTTTGTACCTTGGCATAACAAAATTTTCATTTTGTGTGTAATACTTCTTATATATGTTCTTTGCTGTAAAATCACTGAGCACAGTAAACATTCACAATACATTTTTTCTTCAGTGAATTGATTGCTGACATACATCAAGAAGACTCATATACAACTTTTATTCTATGACTTAGGTTACTTCTAAAACTCAGGAGCAGGTATTGAATGCCTGTCGGCCCTCTCTGAGTTAGAGATGGATTATCTCTGGGCTGTGGGTTTGCAACTGAACCAAAAAACTGTACAAGGGATTTGTAGTTAAGAACTTGGTTCAAGTGGGTAATATATTTGCCACTTAGAGGCAGTGCTTTTTTCAAAGAACTGATGCATGAGTCAGTTCCAGCCACTGAGCAGATTCAAAAGAAGCAGTTAATTGAGGGCACTCCCATTTCTTCACAGGCTATGAGCCATACAGAGTTTTTAAAAGAAAAGAGCTCTCATCTTGATACCATTTTCATGTAACATTACAGCATACCTTTCATGCTCATTTAGTGTCGGGACAGTGTCCAAGTTCACACTCCACTTGGGAGCAGTCACAGCAGGGCAGGATCAGAGTATTTTGTAGCAAAGCAGTTCTGAGCAAAGTGAAGTACTGAACATCAAAGGAGTTCATCTCTGGAGGCCACTAACACATTTCTAGCTTTAATGTGCCTGAAAGGAGGTCTGCATGCTCACTGGTTAACCCTAGTTTCCCCAGAGCAGTTGTGATTTAGTAACCATAGTTTCTTTCTTTAGCAGCTAGCACCTTAAGTCCCAGTTGCCTGCACACATTCTCCCCCTTAGCCATTCTCAGAACTAACAATTTGTGATTATTCTGGACACCAAATATGCATAATGGTAATAATGATCCTGTACATTCTGACCCTGCATCTGTATACCTCTGACCTGTCCTAAGGGATCTTGGCATTAGTCTATAAATATTAACCCAGCAATGTGCAACTTTTTGGCTTTCCTGGGCCACATTGGAAGAAGAAGAATTGTCTTGGGCTACACATAAGATATACTAACACAAAAAGTAGCTGTTGAGCTTAAAAAAAAAAAGTTGCAATAAAATCTCATGTTTTGAGAATTTGTGTTGGGTCTCATTCTAAGCCATCCTGAGCCATAGGCTGGACATGCCTGCTCTAATCCTTAAGCACAGTGATTTTCAAACTGTCAACATCAAAACCAGACTTTCAAAGGAGTAACAACACAAGTTGAATGCTCCAATATCTAAAAGAGGTGAGAGCAGGTCCATTTAGTTGAAGCAGAGATAGGGCCCAAAGGCCCACTTTTCAGCCCTCACCTTACTCTTAGCAAGCTTCCTAAAGCACTTCCACAAAACCTGAAGTTTTCAAAAACATGGTTAAAATGTACGTGTTAAAAAAATCTCAACTTTAGATGGAGTAGGCAAGGTGATCTATGCTTAACAGGTATATGTAATCATTTGTGTGTACTCATGAAATGACAAGAGAAAGCAATATATCTGAGTAAAGAGTAGGAAGGCTATGTCTAATCTGCAAAGGAGAACCTTTTATCAAATGACTTGAATAAACTTCCTAAGACCTCAGTTTTTTGTTGCTTCATCGGTAAAATGGGTCAATAACTTTCAGAAGTCTGTTCCAGGTCTTTTCACTAACCCATGATTCTAGATGTAGCTCAACCAAAGAGATGTTCTCCTGAAGTAAAATGTTTTTGATGAAATAAATTACTTTCTCATTGATTTATAGTTTCAAAGTTATTACCAATAATAAAATTTTGATGCCAAGCAAAATGGAGTTCTTTTTAGTTAAAATTTACCCTGACCGTGATTGGTCATGAGATGTCAGATACTGTGAAAACATTCTGTGCAAGGATCTGGGACACATTGTTGGCAATGTCCAAGGGTACGAATGATCAAGATAAGTTTTGGAATCCTGCTCTTTTTGTTTCAGTTCTGATACTGCTTTCTTTGGGGCTTCATCTTTTTCTTTCCTGAATCAGCCACTCACTTTTGAGGTCCCATCGCTAATTTACTCATTTTGCTGTTTGGCAAAGTAAAGCCATTTGAGTCTTTTCATGAGGAGAAAGACATTCGTCCTCTTCCATTATTCCATATCATAGTGAATGACACTACAGTATCTGTTATACTACCCAGTTGCCAAAACCTGTAACCTAGTAATTATCTTAATGCCTTCTTCTCCCTTACCTTCAATCTAATCTATCACCAGTTTCTGACTGTTTTACCTCTAAAGAACTCTTGAATTTGCCAGTTTTGCTTTGTTTCCATACAGCTTAAACATCTTCCTTGTGACCTTGTAATAGCTTCATATCTGGTCTCATACATTTGGACATCTATCTCATCCACTCCATAGTGCGGCCAGAGTAAGCATTTAGAAAAATAAATTTCATGTCTTAATAGTACCCACTTGCTTAAAATCCTTTGGTGTGTTTTAATCTGGTCTAAAACAGACTCCTAGCTCTGTAGTGTAGGGGAAACTAGGAACGGGTTCCTTCTCCTTCAACCAAGTAGGCTCTCACACAGAGAACCTGGAATTAACAAATATGAATAACACAAAAACAACCTCTAGACCCAGTGCAGAGGAAAAGCAGAGGGTATGTAGTCCAGGGAACAAAGGGTTGTAGTTTGCAACATAGCTGCCTGCCACACGGGACAGAAGGGATGTTGGATGGTGTTCTCACAGCATGAGTCTCCAGTCAAGGACAGAGCAGCAATTTTGTCTAAGGATTCCATATGTGTAAACCAGGGTGTGTATCCTATTATGTCGGATTTCAAAAGTCATGTAGTCATTTTCATAGGCAATGCATACAATGACCATTTCTGAACTCAATTTATTTGGGAGACAAGTAGACTCCCAACGTGTGTGGAAGGGGAGCCGTGAGGGAGATGGTTCTCATTATCCCAAGATCTCTCTCCCCTTGAGATGACAGGCAAGGCCTATGTAAACGACAGTGTAAGGTTTGGGGATGGCTAATGCAGGTAAGAGGGATACCACCTGAGGTAAGTGGTTATGAGCAGGAAGTACCAGATGCTATTCAGGTAGCAAAGCAGGAAATAAACTCAGAGATGGGGTGTTTCAAGGGAAGTGTCTAGATGATTTCTGAGTTACCCCTCGAAAATGGGGACGATGTGGAGAGAGGGAGGGTTGCAGTAGAGTTAATACAACTTGGTTCAACAATGGTGCTGTGGAATGGGAAACAGCTACCGAGCACAGGCAGAGGCTTCTTCCTGTTTTTCTTCTTGCATCTCAGCAGGCCGCGCCCTTGAAGAAATGGGTTTCAAGAACAACTCGTTCTCCTCGCTGATGGTGAGGATGCAGGACCAGACCCGGTCCGTTCTGGATATGCAAGACTTGCAAGACCCGGAGGACACCCAGGGCGGACGGGGCGGAGCTGGGCCGGGAGAGGCGGCACTTCCGGCGCGGTCCGGGCCGTTTCCGGCGTCCAGCTGGCAGCTGTCCCGGGCGCACCGGAACCGCTGTGAGGGCGCCGCCGAGCGCGAGGCTGTGCTGACGTCCCTGTTGGCGGGGCCTTTGCTCGGGACGGCGTGCGGAGCGGGGTGAGGAACCGCCGCCTGGCTGCGAGCTGCCTTTCTTGGTGCTAGGGCTCGGAGGCTTACTGTTTGTGTCTCTAGGCCACCCCCCTCCTGGGATGTGGACCCGCCGGTGCGCCTTCTTCGTGAGGACCGTCCCTTCCTTCCGGATGGACACCGCCCCCTAGGCTGCGGCGCCAGGGCCTGCCGCCGGGCCCTGGGTACCCTCGGCGGTGGGTTGCCAGAGGCGGGTCGCGACTCCTAGGTGTTCGGTGGCTCCTGGGAACGTGCCCTTGGACTGTATTGCGAAGCTGGTGTCCCTTCCGGCCAGTCTGGCGTTTGCCAGGCCCTGGAACTCGGGCTGGAGCAGAGTGCAGTGACCAGTCCCGAGGCCCCTTCCCACCCAGGAGATGGCAGGGATCGCTGTTCAATTAGTGCTGAAAGATTCTTGAACTTGGGTCTTTCCGGTCTCAGAGACCTGGAGTCATGAGTTTACTTAATTCAGAAGTTTATGGTACAGTGGTAACGGCAACACAGCCCCCCTCCTCACAGTGCTTAACAGTTGGGACAGTAGTAAGTACCGTGGGAACTTGCTGGGCAATCCTGGCCCAGCCCTGAGAGAAGAGGAGTTGATTTCAGGAATGCCAAAGGAAATGACGCTTATCTGAGACCCAAGGACTAAAGGAGTTAGCCAGGGGAAAGGGGGATGTAGTGAGTAGGGGTGTACAATTCAGGGAGCAAGAATGGTTCCAGACTGAAATTCCAGCGATGAGAGGAAGGTGAAGTACAGGAAAGAGTAGCTTTGAGGGCAACAAGGACTTGTTGGATTGAGATGGCCCCTACGATATTTGAGGGGAGATGTCCTCTGAAGTATCTTTCGAGAGTTCCTTTTAGAATGAGAATTTACTCTGCATTGAATACGTACCAGTATCAATTGTTCATGACTTCTAAGATATATCCCATATAACTTGTTCGAACTATGAAAGATGGCAGGCCATGAACCCAAGATAAACAACATGGACTACCTTTGAAGACTACAGTTTTTCTGGGGGCGATTCTGATATTTTACAATTACATTTGGGGGCAGGGGGGGGATATTTTTATATGGAATAATTTTTCCTATTTTATTGAGATATAATTGACATATAACATTATACTAGTTTCAGGTGTACAACATAATGATTTGATACTTGTGTATACTGGAAGTAATCACCATGATAGGTCTAGTTAACTTCTGTCACCATACATAATTACAATAAATTTTTTTCTTATGATAAAAACTTTGAAGATCTACTCTTAGCAGCTTTCAGATATGTAATACAGTATTAACTATAGTCAACATGCTTTTGACACCCTCCTGACCCCCTCACTCCCTTCTCCCATCACCCCCTATTCTGGCAACCACTTACCAGTGCTCTTATCTCTGAACTTAGGGTTTTATATTTTTAGGTTCCACATATAAGAGAAATTGTAAGTATGGTACAATTACATTTGATCAAATACTAACTTGTAGTTTGCACATCATAAAGGTTCATACAAGAAAAGACTTTGTGGCAGAAGTGGTCAAGGCCTGTAGTGGGATGAACTGAAGAAATATATTTTGAGATTTGAATGTGGCACCTCAATTTTATTCCAGGCTTCAACCAGTTGTTCTTAGATATGTAATGCTCCAGAAGAGCATTTTAGAGTTTAAATGTATGTTCTGTGAAACTGATGAAAGCAGCAATACAGGCTTTTTAAATGGTTTGGTAACATTAAGCTGAATTGAATGCTTCACCAAGGATTAAAATTACTGATATTTATTATGATCACTTATTGGCTCTAGTTGGACAGTTTTTTTCTTAAACAGTACATTCCTTTTGTTGTTTTTCCAGTCTTGTTTATAGTTTGCAAAGCCTTCAGAATGAGCTTTTTTTATTGACTATTAGGTGTTTCTCACAAAAGTTAGGTTTTGACAGAAGCAATTGTAGGTTCCTCTGTATATAAAAAGATAATGCTTTGTCTTCATTTTGTGTAGCCTTATTAACTTTTGTGGTATAGTGTATTTTAAGTTGAGGAATCCAGGAATGCGGGATAACTCAACGGGTCACTTACCTTGTAGTTGCAAGGTCTGGCCCCAGCCCATGCAAACCCACATGCTGAACTGCAGTGCAACTGGTACCCACCTGGATGACTCGGCGGTGAGCGTGCACCGTCCCACATCCACCTGTGTGGAATGAAACAGTGTCACAACTAATAATGTACATCTATGGAGACTGCTCTGGGCCCTCCCCCTTCTCTCTGTCTTTCTCCCTCCCCTCTCAAAAACAAAATTAAAAAAATTTTAAAACCCAAATATTGTTTCTAGGAACAGTCCAGTCTTTTGACTAACAAGTTATTTCACCTCTCAGGCAGGTAATAGTTGGTGCTATTATTGACATAATCCTCCATTTCAAGGTCACAATAAAGTTCAGAAATAGAATAACATATGAGGACTATTACAAAAGAGAGGAGTTTGCAATTTAATCTTGACTTACCAAAACTATTAATACATTTTTTGCCTCTATACTCCTTTCCCCCTCCCCCAGCAGGTACCTTCTAAAAGAACAAAGAGAACCAAGGATTTATTTAAAAATCAAAATATTTTGGGGGTGAAGGTTATTGTATGAGAAATGACTATCTAAAATATAACAACCAATTTTTATTATGAACTATGTCATCTACATAAGAGTATAGAAAGCACATGTATGCTTCTAATAATTTTAATAAAATTTAAAAAATTCATATACTCACTGTCTAGGTCAAGAAGACCTGCTCCTTTTGTGTTCTGCTGGTTTGCATCTCATTCCTATCCTAAGGAATCACTATCCTGTCCCTTGTGATAATCACTCCCTTGCTTCTCTTTGCAGTTTTATCACCTACGCATGCATCCCTATTTCTGAATATTATAATATGAAACCCTACTGTATGTAGTCTCTTGTGACTTGCTTCTCTCTCTCTAGTAGATTTCTGAGTTATCTAGGATTATGTAACTGTAGTTCTTTAATTTTCACTGTCTTTTTGTATTCTGTGTATAAATATACCACAATTTATTTACCCATTCTGCTACTGAGGGATGTTTGTATTGTTTCCAGTTTCTGGCTGTTACAAATAGTTCTGCTGGGGACATTTCTGTTCATGTCTAATGGCGCAGTGTGAAAGAATCTTTTGGGTATAATACCTAGGAGTGGAATTGCTGAGTTGTAGAGTATGGTGATTCCAAACTATTTCCAGAATGATCGTGCTGGTTTACTCTCTTACTAGCAGTTGGGAGTTCCTGTTGAAAACCTTTGATATTTTCAGACTTAAATTTGGCCAATGTGTTGGTTGTTGCAGTAATCTCATTATTCTTTAAGTTTGCATTTTCCTGATTACCTGTTACTTTTGAACATCTTTATTTGTTTATTTGCTATTCAGATTTCCTTTTTAATAAAGGATATGTTGAGATTCTATGCCATTTTTCTCCTGGGTTGTTTGTCTTTTTCTCAATATTTACAGCTTATATTTCCTGGATTCTGGTCCTTTCTCATATGTGTTGGAAATTTGTTTTTCACTGTGTATTTTCACTTCCTGTCTTTCCAGTGCTTTTAAAATATAGCTGAATTTTGCTGTCTTTTCCTTTACAGTTTGTGTTTGTTGTTGTTGTTGTTTTAAGATTTATTTTATTGCTTGAGAGAAGGTGAGAGAGAGAGAGAAGGGAGCATCTTGTAGTTCCAGAAGGCAAGGCAGTACTCAAAAAACAAAAGAATGGAGCCACAGGAACCAACCTCTGAGAATTCCCAATGACCAAAGCTAAAACAATTTGAGCAACAAAATAGTATAGTATTGGTTTATAGTCCAAAGAGTAGGATAAATATCTGGTTATATAAATAAACCAGATTTGGTTTATTTAATACATAAACCCCCCAAAAAGTGATTGAGTAAATAAATGGAGAAGAGACAAATCCTCCTTATGGAAGAATTCCAAATAATATAATGTATTAATAAGGTATTCCCCTCTCCAGGAGGTTGAGCTTAGTTCCTCCCTACCCACTTTAGTGACTGAGTTCCAAAGAATAAAATATAGAAAAGGAAAAGTAGTAACTATAGAGGAATCTGACAAACACTGTAATTTGTTTAACTAGCCTCAGTTGATGATCATTTAGATTGTTCTAATGTTATTCTATTTGAATCTAGCAATAAGTTTTTAAAAATGTAACAGTAACAAGTTGGATTTGGGCAGGATTGATTCAATACTAATTGACCACATTAACAGCCTGAAGGAGAAAAATATCATCTTATTAGATATAAAAAGAAAAATAGTAGGTAAAAGTCAGTAGCTATTTATGACAAAAATTCTTAGCAAACTAGCACAAGGACAGAACTTCTTTAACAGGCTAAAATATCTACAAAGAATCCTACAGCAAGCACATGCAATGGTTAAATCTTAAAAACATTCCCTTTAAAATCAGGAACAAAATAAGAACGCATGCTAGCACTACTTCTATTTAATTATAATGGAGTTCCTAACCAGAGTACTAAAAGAGGAAAAGAAAATGAGAGAGAAGGCTTGTAAAGAAACAAAATTGTCCTTTGCAGTTCATAATTATTGTCTACATAGAAAACCCAAGAGAATCTACAGGCTAATTATTAGAATAAATAAGAAAGTTAAGAATGGTTAAAGGATATAAGACAAAACATTTATTATATTTTAATACACCAACAGCAAACTGTTGGAAGTAATTTAAAATAAAATACCATTTACTAGAGCAGTGATACGGATATGTATACAAATATATGGAAGACATTTTGTGTAAACATTTATAAAACTTTATATAAGAATACTTAAATGGAGTGATGTACCATATTGTTGTACCATATAGGAAGATGCAATATAATTATCTCAGTTCTCCTCATATTGCTCTATAGATTCAATGCAATTCTAGTCAGGATCCCAAAAGGTGGGTTTTTGTTTTTATTTTGATGGAAAGTGACACATCGTTAGGTTCAGGGTTTGTTGTTGGTAATGGTAGTGATACAAGTTCCAAAACTATCCTGTGTGTATTTTAGTATTGAGCAAATGAGTAAATATAAAAGACAGGGTGGCCCAAAAGTAGGTATACAATATAGTTTATTTGCCTTTTATTACATTGTTTATTATACAAATTCCAGCCTGTTGTGATGAATTTCATCGATTCAACTGTATACATACTTTTGGGCCACCCTGTAGGAACAGGGTCTGGAAAATGGGAGGAGCAAAGGAACTAAAAATTAGAAACTGGGAGAGAATTCAGGGATCATCTTTGCTTCCTAAAAGGAATGCAGCTAAGAGACTAGCATGTAAAAGAATAACATTGGACAATTCCTGGCAGGTTTGGGAGCTAGACCAGCAGGAATTACTCAGCCCATGCTGAAGAGGAAAAAAAAATCAAAGGTTTTGGGGGGATAACATGATACACTGATTCTTTCAGCCCATATCTCCCAACCTGTATTCAGTAGAAGATTGAGGCTTCATCTTGCTTCCCTGCCCCACATATTTATTTATTTATTTATTTATTTATTTATTTATTTATTTATTTATTTATTTATTTGACAGAGAGGGAGAGAGAGAGAGAGAGAGAGAGAGAGATACAGAGACAGGGAGAGAACTTAACTGGGGGAACTCATTCAGCATATGGGTCCACACGGGCCAGGGCCAAGGCCAGGATTTGATCCTCAGTCCCCAGCGCTGCAAAGTGAGCGCTTAACCCACTGAGCCATCCCGGCTTCCCCCCTGCCCCACATATTTAGGAGCAACTGAAGACCAGAGAGGTGAAGGTATTTGACCAAGGTCACATAATGAATTTGAGGCAGAACCGGGACCACCACCTGGGCTTGCTGACTGCCAGTCCCAAACTCTCGTTCGTGATTGCATCTCATACGGAGCTGGCTAGGAGGGTTCCGAAGTAAAATGCCGTAAGCCAACAAAAAGCTCTTCCCATTGAGTTTCCACAAATTCTTGGTAATTACCTACTTACATCTCTCCAGGTTCTTTCCCCTTTTCCTCCACTTCTCACTTTAAAGGAGATGCTTCTCCAGGTCTGCTGTCACATCAGGGCTTGCCACATAAGTACTCAGTAAACATTTGTCCTGGGCATGCGGGGGTGGCTCAGCAGTTGAGCTTTCACCTTGCAGCCTTGAGGTCTGAGGATCGAGTCCTGGCCTCTACCCGTGCAGAGCCATATGCTGAACTGGGATGTGTTTCCCATGTGGGAGGCCCCTGGCCTGATTCCCGCCCTGCACAGCAACCTGTGTGGAATGAAACTGTTGAAAACTAATGTACAACTATGAGGACTGCTCTGGGGCTCTGTCTTTCTCTGTCTGTCTCTCTCTCTGTCAAAACAATAAAATAAATCTTTAAAAAAATTTTTGTGGGGAAGCCAGGATGGCTCAGTGGGTTGAGCGCTCACTTTGCAATGCCAGAGACCGAGGATCGAATCCCGGCCCTGGCCCATGCAGACCCATATGCTGAACTGGGGAGTGCCCCCAGTTCAGTTCTCTCTCTGTGTCTCTGTATCTCTCTGTCTCTGTCAAAAACAATTAAAAAAATTATTTAAAAAAAAAATTTGTCCTATGAGGATACAAATGAATAGGACAACTTGGTAGCATCCTGTAAGGGCGCAAATGAGCACACACACCCTCAGACTCAGCAAGACCCCAGAGAAATGTTTGCACCCATGTCCACTGGGAGACATGTACAAGGATATTCAGAGGCACTTTGTGTTATAATAAAATATGCAAACAACTTAAATGTTAGAGATCAGAACAACAGATAAAGTGTATAGCCATACAATAGAATACTGTACAGCAGTGAAAGTGAATGAACAATGGCTACATTTGTTAACATGTATACATCTCACAAACATAGTATAGCCATTGTTCATTCATTTTGAATGAATGGTAAAGCAAGTTGCCATGTGTAGAAAGAATAACATTAATACAAAGCTTTCAACGTGTCAAAATAAGGAGTAGCTACCTTGGGGAGAGGAAGAGAGGAATGGGATCATAAGGTACAAAGAGGGCTCCAATTCTATCTGTGATGTTTTATTTCTAAAGCTGAATGATGGGTAAAGGAGGTTGTATTACCCTTGACACCTTTTTGTATGTCTGAAATACTTTACTATAAAAACAAAAATGGAAAGACAGGAATAAGTTTTAAATAGATAAAAATGAAATCCCATCTTCTTTAGCTTCTTTACTATTCTTACCCATTCCCTTATTATCTTTAAACCATACCTTATATTCCACTGTAGGTAGAGTATAATTCATAATGAATTTTAAAGGGAAATATGCAAAAAGAAAGTTGTACATTGTAAAATAAGGGCAATATATCCTGACTTTATTTTTATTGTTAGTATTTCCTGACTTGAAAATTACTGTATGACTTGAAATGCCCCCCTCAGTGACCTGTAAATACAGTTAGCTCCTTATCCATATATGCCATTTCACGGTGTAACTGGAGATGGGTAATTACACATTTTAATCATGTAACTACAGATCAAAAAGATTTTGCCAATGATTTAGTAGTTTTATCCACCCATTCTTCAGAGTACCTTACTCATATTTAAAAATAACATGAATATGTTATTACAGCACAGAACTGTTTTAAGAAATCTGAAAGTAAATAGAAATTTCTCTTTTTCCCCTTCCTATAGTTTTAATTAAAGATTTTTTTATTTTTGTAAAACAGCATTATGAAAGTTTTATGCGTCAAATTTTGGATTCTGTGTTTTGTTTTGTTTTCCCAAAAGAAGCAGCTTAACACTAAGCATTGCCTTTCAAGATATGAATGATATTTTTGAAGACTTACCAGTTTTTAATTGTCCATTGTTTCCTAAACTGTATTTTTAATTTCATTTGCTCTCTCCTAGGGAATGAAGGATGGCAGCACGCCGTGCATTAAGAGCTGTTTTGGTAGATCTCAATGGCACACTTCACATTGAAGATGCAGCTGTGCCAGGCGCACAGGAAGCTCTTAAAAGGCAAGCCGTCCTCCAGGTTCAGCTGACAAACACGTTTGCAAGTGCCGTTTCACCAAAGCAGATCATTACCGAAATGGATGGCCTTACAATGGCATTTCACCATCTTACCACATATACAGGGACTATCTTGGGTTTAGCTACAGGATGTAGGCATTGTAATACCCTCCAAACCTTGTTCACTAAGCCTTTATTAGGTTTGGCCTTTTGCTGTATAGTCTTTTTGTTTTTGTGTGTATGTGTGTCTTTTCCTAACTCAGAAATGTGTATTTGTGAATGAAAACTCAGGATTCTAAAATGCAGACTAGATAGTACTGGAAAAATCACAAATGAGTCCTGGAATCACAAAATGAAATATACATATTACACAATGGTATAGTACCGCCCACTCCCCCTTGACCTAAGACCTAGCATTGAGTGTGTAGCTGCTCAAATAAAATTTAATTAAGGGACTTGACATTTTAGAATTATTTTTATCATCTAAATATATGCTTTTGAAAGTTCGAAGCTGTCTTTTATATTTCTGATATATCAACTGTAGTACTTAACATGTCCAGATGCAAACCAGACGTGGATAGTGAAAGCATGTTAAAGTAAACTGAATGTGAATGTTTGCTTCTGTGTGTCCTGAAAACTACTCATCAATACAGCAAAACTAATCATTGTTTTAAGCATCTTCTTTCTAAAATAATTTAGAGAAGCTTTCAAAGTCAGCAATATTTAGCATGTGGTGCTTAGAAATTTTCCAACCTTAAAGTTTTCACAGTATGCTGTTATTCAGAAAACCTAGTGACTAGTATCCCAGTGCCAGGTGTTAGGGCAAGAGTGGGATATATACTTGGCATTCTCTCCGGAAGCTTACTTGTGTTTGGGAAATCAGCAAATCTAAAGCAACGTGTCTATCTGGTAGGCACCAGCTGGAAGCTGTCATTTTAGTTAGGAGTCATGATATCCATTTTATAGGTTGAAAGGAAAGGATGTCTGTTGATGAGTCACCCTTCTACTGGATGGGAGCCTTTACTGCTCCAAAGATAAGCTTTCTATTATACTTGGGATCAAAAGAAAAATACTTTTATTTCTGGTAAACAATGAATGGCATATCTCAGTAGCTCTGTGTGAGACTGCCTTTATAGAGGGGCAGGAACCTATCCAAGAGAAATCACTATATTGTCACTGTTGGTTTTGGTTTCTATAGAAACAAACAGACTAAGGGAAGTTGAGGGACCAGTAAAAAGAAAAAAAAAGTTTTTAATCCTCATTAAAAATGATGTAGTTATTTCAGGACTTATACTTGTTTGTTTTTAAGATAACAGTTATGTTGAAATAATCAAATTCTTTTGAGAGACAAACTACCAAATATAATGTGTTTCTCAGAAAGCTACCACGGGGAAAGCCGGGACGGCTCAGCGGGTTGAGCGCTCGCTTTGAGGCCATGAGGACCGAGGATCGAATCCCGGCTCCGGCCCAGGCAGGACCCACGTGCTGAACTGGGGAGTTCCCACAGTTTGGTTCTCTAACTGTCTCTGTCTCT